>OZ010787.1:174967359-175189859 GCA_963932465.1 Maratus speciosus
TTTGTACATAGTAAAATTTATTTATATGCAGAAACTTAAAATAAAAGAGAAGCAGTATATAAGAAATATCAGTTGCGCGGGAGAAGGGGGGGGGGGGATAGGAGAAAAAAGCCATTTCCCTTCCCTGAATTTTGAAATTTAAGTAATTAAATTTTCTTTTTTTATGAAATGCATAGTAAAATTCATTCTTTTTCAATATTTTAAAATAAAAGAAATAAAAAAAAATCCGTTAAGGAGGGGGGGGGGGGGGAGTAGAAGGCCCATTGCCATCCCTGAAGTTTGGAATTTAATTAACGGAAATATCTTATTTTCTCCGATTTTGACAAATATAGTAAAATTTATTTATTCCGAATAACTTAAAATTAAACAGAAACTAAGGATTTTCTGTTGGGGGAGAGATTCACCCCCCTATATCTCACTCTTGGTAGTTAATTTTCGGTCGATTTTTTTATGTTTATGTATTTAAACTTTATCTTAAAGTCAGGTTAAAAAGAGTTCTTTTTTTTGGGGGGGGGGGGGGGAGGGCGGAGCTGTAACCCGAGGACGGCATTCCCTCCCGGATTTTGAAATTTAATTTTAAACTAAATTTTCTTTTTCTCTGATTAAGCACATAATAAAATTTATTCCTTTCGGCCAACTAAAATAATTAAACACTAAGAGAAAGACGAGAAACTGGTAAAATTAAAGAGATAAAATTACTTCTATACTGCTGTATTACTACAGACGCAAAATCTCATTATTTTAAAAGTTTATGATGACTTCACTTAAACTATAGTATTTTTGAGGTTAATAGCACAGAGAATTTTTAAAATAAAGGACCACAAAATTACGCCCATTAGCCGTAGAATTTCTAAAGTATTTTTATAGTCGAGATTGCACTACAGAAAATCTATAGTTGACTATAGAAAAACATCAAAAATACTGCACTTCTGTAGAAAAACTGCAGTTCATTTTTAGCTGGGAGACAAAGGATAAAATTTAATATTCGAACAGAATATTACAGAAGTTGTGATTACGAAATTTAACGAATGTAATAAGTTTGGCAAAATTTCTTGCCAACATATATTTTCGGGAAACATTATTTTTAAAATTAATATTTACTTTATATAATACAAAAATTTGCGAGAAAGCAAATGATGGGGCACCCCTGCCCAACCCATGATACTTAAAGTCGGATATCGATCTCTTTCTAGAATATTTTCGCGACAGTAAGCAATACCAACCTCGATCCATATCAGTTTACGTCTACAATCAGACGATAGAATGAATCTACTCTCATCTGAGAAGAGTACCGGTAGACCAGTCGCCATGAGTCCAATTTCGATGCATACGGCACCACTGTAAACGGGCGCTACGTTGGCGTCTCGAGAGTTGGACACACACAACAGGTCTTCGGGCATATAATCCACCTTTTTCAAACGTCTTGCGACAGTTTTCTGCTATATTTTAGTTCCTGTGGCAGCACAAAGTTGATGAGCTAATTGACCAACTGTGCTGCATCGGTTCCTTTTTGCCGAAATAATATTATAGCGATTTTCTTGGGACGTCGTACTGCTAGGACGACCTTCATCCAACTTTTCGATTATTCTACCACGAGTAATATCATCTAAATGATGCCTCGAAGACATGTTCTAAATTTCAATGTTCAAGCTTCACTCCATCTCCTAATTTTTACACCTAATGACAATTCACAGCACCCCGCGATTGCTTAAAATCTCTTATCTCTGTTGTCACGTTATCGACAAAAGCGAAAGTACAAAATTTGCATAAATTTCACAAAACAGAGTACTTCCCGCATTCATGCAAATTTACACGTGCTGCTACGGATCTGTTTGAAATAACGGATCGTTGAAAATAACAGTGGCCCTTAAGTTTTGTCCATCAATATAGTATATGTTATTAAATAGTATGGGTAAAACTGGCTGGCAAGTTATTATCTTTTATGCGCGTTTATATTTACTTCAGCTGACACATGATGTACTTTAGATGAACCCTTTATGTCCCAAATTATGAATTATAAAACATATATCCTCCGCACTCTTTTTTTATTACATTATACTATTAAAATAGGCTAGAAGATTTATACAGTAATAATGCAAAATTAATTAAGATATAATTCGTTAATTAGAGCTAGTAAACTGAATTTCTACTTTTATGTACCGTGTGGTGAATATAGTTAGAATATTTCACAACCTTGAAATAAGGAAACTACAATACTTCATTGCACTTTTTTCGCGGCTTTTATAACATGAAACTTATATCTTCGTCATGAAAATTACGGAAACAGTTTTTCATTTATTTAAACCAACTATACATTTATAAGTACCCAAGAATTACACGAGATTGCAAAGTAATAATTTTTATTTTTTCCGCTCTCTCTCTCTTTTTTTTTTTTTTTTTTTTTTTTTTTTTTTGACAAAGTGGGTATCTAGGCAAATAACACAGGATATGTAACAGAGAGAAAAAATGTATCGAGAAAATGCTTAAAAAGAAGCTTTATCATATTAGCTACATTTTATTAATTAAGTTGTCATAGTTTGTACTTAGCAAAATATTATTAAGTTGCACTTTCTTACTCTCGAAAGAGGTATCTACCCCCTCTCAGTTTGTTTTGTGCGCCGCTTCTTTCTCCATAGCTAGCCTATCTAGCATTACTCTATAACTTTCATTACTCTCTTATGCCATTATGGCTAAATTTATAAGTTATAAATTATAAATTAAGAAGTTTTGTGAATAAATCCAACCAATCTTACCAATCAGATAGAAATTCTAGATTTGTAAAAAAACTAAACGCTTAGAAATTTTTGAGTAAATTCCCCAAATCAATCATACAAAAAAAACATAGGCAGAAACACACTTCATTTTAAATAAAAAGAATTTTATCGCGGGCTCCTGTTTTTTTTATTCCTAAATTAAATGTGAATACATTAGAAATTGCTTTTTAATCACAAATGTACTTAAAAATATCTCGTCAAAAAACAATTTAAAAATTCATTAAACAGAATATAATTTTTAATTCGACAAATAATATTACGCGTAAGACTTTAAAAAATAAGAACAAAAATATACAAAGTATCTATACTAATAAAAGAAAAGATCGCTCTTTCTGTCTGTTGTGTTGGTGTATTGGCTCTGGCTAGAAACAATCACTGGCAACCGCTCACAGAGGTTTGAAAATTTGTATGAGGAGAGTCCAAGGCAGGTCCTTGTGCACCTGAGGTTCAGAATTTTAATTTTTTGATAATTAGCCAGGATATTAATTAAACACTCATCAAAAATGCATTATTTATTCCGAAAATTAGCAAGCGAGCCCGCGCATGCTCAGTTCCGAGCTTTTCTATGCCGAAGAGCAAAGAAAAATGAAAAATGTATGATTGGCTAATTTTCTTTACCGTTTTGCATAACGCACTACGGCCAAACCGTACAAAATACGGCAAAAAGGGACAACATATTCTGAAATTTCGTACGTTTACGTTTTAAATGCCGCAATCTTTAAAAATATTAAAGAAAACCTATTTAAAAAAATTAATTACGAAGTCTCGAGTTCGTGTTTTTCCCCCTGATTTTTAACTTTGCATCCGCCGAACTGCCCAACATACGGAAAAATCAATTACACTAAATGCTACACTATAAATTACACTAAAAATTACACATTAAATTACACTAAAGCTTATTTTTTGTATTAATACTCCGTCTTTGGTTTAAAAAAATTTTAATATTAACGCTTTGGAAAAATTTATTTCCCGCATGCCGTTTTGCGATTTTCGCTTTTTTCCGCAATATTTAAAAATTCGTATAGACGCTCCGAACCAGATAGGAAAAATAAAAATATCAAGCCATATCTACGTTCATTCCCATTTCGAAATCTGCAATCCATTCGGAAAATTACGAATATTAACATTTTGAAAAAATTAACTTGAAACTTACTTTTGCGAATTCCTTTATTCTGCAATTCATTAAAATTGTGCGTCAGCTTCGTAAATGAAAATACGAACAAACCAAAGACACCCAACTACATTTACGTATGTTTCCGGTTACAATGAACACTGCAAATCTAAAAACACTTTTCAGAACACTTTTTAGAACACTTATTTTGTCACCTTTTTTAGAACACTTTGAAGCACACCTTTTGGAACAGTTTTTAGAATACTTTTGAGAACACTTTTGGAACACATTTGAGAATACTTTTCGGAACACATTTTTGTCCCCTTTTTCGGAACACTTTTTAACACACTTTTTGGAACACTTTATAGAACAGTTTTGGAACACATTTGAGAATACTTTTCGGAACACAATTTTGTCTCCTTTTTCGGAACACTTTTTAACACGCTTTTTGGAACACTTTTTAGAACACATATGGAACACTTATATTTTACCAGTACACATTCTAGCGCACATTTGGAACACTTTCCAGAACACATTTTTGTCACCTTTTTCGGAACACTTTTTACCACAGTTTTTGGAACACTTTTTAAAACACATATGGAACACTTATCTTTTTCCAGTATACATCCTAGTGCACTTTTGGAACACTTTTTAGAATAGTTATGGAACACTTATCTTTTTCCAGTACACTTCCTAGCGCACTTTTTAGAATACTTGTGGAACACTCATCTTTTTCTAGTACACATCCTAGCGCACTTCTTAGAACATATTTTAAAACCCTTTCTTTAGTACAATTTTGATGCATTAGTTTCTGTAGGTGTACATGTATTTTCAATGACTCTTTTATCACCAAAAA
Organism: Maratus speciosus; assembly: GCA_963932465.1. Lineage (NCBI taxonomy): Eukaryota > Metazoa > Arthropoda > Arachnida > Araneae > Salticidae > Maratus > Maratus speciosus. Next base: position 174,972,101 of record OZ010787.1, read on the forward strand.
TATTTACACATTAACCCTTTCAAACAATATGTTTATTGGGGTGGGCACCACTTTTAAAAGGGCAAAATGTTGTATGCATTCCTGTTCCAATAAAATAAAATATTTTAAAAGCCTCAGACGACCAATTCAAATGAAACATGAAAAACTTGATGTAACTATGTAGCTGAAAATATGCGTCAACTCTTTCAAATCAGCCAACCTTGGGAACGCAGAGAGTTGGTGAATTTTAGATCATTGCTTTGTTTACAATTTTTTTTTCCAATCTGATTATAAATTAGCATTATTATTATGAAAATTTAAATTCTAAGAGTAATGTGAAAGCAATTTAATAATTTCCAGCAAAATTACACACAAATAATTATTAATAAAATGCTGCAGGAAAATATAGTTCACAAATAAAGCAAAAATTACATTTAAATTAATAATATCTATTGCCAAAATTAAACATTTAAAAGGAATTAATAATGTAAAACATATATTAAAAATAAATGTTTACACAGATTAATTACATTGATTTATTTTTTTAAACACAGCAAATTTTGGTCAAGGAGCCTTATTTTTTAAAATTTTGCTGAGCTAATTTAGTACAATCTATTAATTGGTTTGCTATTAAACCTATTAAACCTTTGCTTAAACCTAAAAACTGTTTTTTAAAAAAGTGAAATGCATTAGAACTCTTAAATAACTAACCATTTATTTGAAAATTCACTATAAAGATGGAATCACCAATTTATTATTATTATTATTTTTACAAACTTCATTGAGCAATTTTAATTTGTTTACATTTGAAAATGAAGTGCAGATGATGGAGAATTGCAAATTATACATTGGCAGATTTAACAGAGTTGACTATATATTATATTTTTTTTTAACAAAACAACCTTACCTGGCGTCAATTCTAACACATAGCTGAAATAATGCAAGCTTGTAATCAAGATCAAGGTTTATTGCTTTGAAAGGAAAGCAATAGTTATTTAAATAATAATTACCCGCAAATATTGGAGTAATAAAAAAATTACGAAAAAGTATATAATACATGGTAAACTCATAGATCAAAGTTCATGCAGAAAAAAAAAATTATGCCTCCCCCCCCCCACACACACACACAAAAATAAATAAATAAATAAAAAATGTCACAGCCACTAATTTAAAAAGCTTCAGGGCTTTAAAAACTTCAATTTAAGCAGAACTTAGAATTAACTGGATTGGATTCAGGTTGATTGAGTTTGCTTTATACATAAATTATAAAATTTGAATAGCTGAGAATAGAATTCGAGATAAGCAAATGCAAATCCAAAACAAAATATCTTTACTCTTAATACTGATATTAACAAGCAGTAAAAAATATTTTTATTGTCTTCGTATGTTTCATTTAATTATAAACATCATGATGCTACGTTTAGCTTTGGTTTTAGTTTTTTTATTAGGTGGTTTTCTATATTCTTGGCCTAATATGCATACATATCCATTCATAGGTTGAATTATAAGCTTTTACATAATCATACAAGTGCTGACATACCAGTGAATTCCACAGTTAAAACTTGAAAGATTTTTTTCATGTTCCAGTTATATGAACCATTTTGCTACATTCATTGTAGTTATGAATCTCCCTAGATATCATACTTTATGTAATAAAATATAAAAAAGTTAAGTAAAAAAAATAAAGATATATATAAAATAAAAAATAAAGTAACATACATTGTTACATAAATTTAATAAAAACATTGAAGAAAATTTGATTATTACTTTATGTATAGGAATGACAAATAAAACTGGAAACAATGGAAATGAAAACTTTAGCCCATTATCCGAGTTTGTTTAAAACTTTTATTAGCTTCTAATCTAATTAGATACATTCAAACTGCTTCATATTTTCTTTATAAATGTTATTTTAGCAGGGGTAAAACGTTTATTGCTTTTTTGCAAAGTTTATGATAGTGGCGGTCCAACACAAAGAGTCCTAATGCCCCCATCATTTGCACATGATAATTTAGTTCCAAAGTGTAACATGTCAATAACAGCACAGTTAATAAAAGTAACCCCATTACACCTGTTTGGGTTTCACTTATGAATCGAACACAATACAGGACAGAGGCATCTGTGATTTGCATGTCTTTAATGAATACTATGATTGAGTGGCTGGTGCAGTCTTTCCTTTTCTTTAAAATTCGCCATACTTCTAAAAAAAAAAATAAGATACATAATATATTAAAAAAAAGTTAAAGACAAGTTTGAAGCCTACTAAAAATTATAAGCATTAAAGAAAGAGGTGTAATATATAGCCTTTATCAGCTGCGGTGATGTAGCCAGAAAAGATGGGCCCAAATACAACATTTAGTGTGGATCCCTAAAAAATATAAGTTTTTGAAAAATATAAAATGCTATAATTAACGCTAAAATTACCTTATTTTGTTGAAATATTCAAGTTCCCAACCTGGACTTTATGGCAAAAAGTCAATTATTAGCTTTAGGGATGTATATTATTCAACAACTTAACGACATCTTCATCTGACAACCTCCTGTGTCCAACAATATTGAGCTTTGATAATCTCACAATATATGTACACAAGGTGTTTCAAAATTATGTGTCAAAAATGTAACAGCAAGTAGAGGGGAACTTTGTAAGCAGATTTTGTTTAAGAATGTGGGTTCAGAAATGCAGCGTTGAGACAGTAGAGGGCACTGTTAAGTTCAGCCACTTCCCCATATATTATAAGTTTCATAAGAAATCCCAATAAAAACATATATTTTACAGCATGCGATAAATTGTAGAACTACATGTTACAGTAAAGTGTAAGATGTATGTTTTCATTAAGATTCGTTATTGAACTCTGTTTATTTCATTTAAGAACATTTCTAATCGCCCAAGTATCAAATGTTTTTTTAAAACATTCAGTAAATAATTTCTGTTCTTGGGCGATTAAGAATTCATTCATGTGCGATTCTTATGAAACTCATATCACAAAATGCACATCATAACTATTTCACGCACTCAGGATTTTCCATTCAGTTCTTTTCCTTTTGTTAATCTTTTCTCTCCACTTCCCCATATATTATGCGTTTGATAAGAAATCATAATGAAAACATATCTTGCACTTTGCTGAATGTTTTCATAGTGCTAGGGTTAGTAGCAGAAAACTCAAGATGGGAGACTGGCGTTGCAGATTTTCTTTTCTCTTATACAGATTATTTTTCCATCAAACATTTATTTCACTTTATTTTCACACGTTTAACTCTTTATTACTTAATAGAAAACTAAGATTATTATTTATAAAAATGAATAAAATGCATAAAAACATCGCAGGTAAGTGATTGTTTGATTAATTAATGCTTCAATTGTAAAATATTTACAAGCAGATTATTTTCTGCCCCTGAAGTATCTGTCGCAGACACTTACAGAATTTTCTGCAACTGTGGTGCCAGGCATAGTCAGTTTAAAGTTTAGGCGTAATTCAATGTAGCAAAATTTGTTATTTCTCAGCGACAGGTTGGCAAATTCGGCATGTGCTTCTGCACTCTTTTGACAAACTTTGCTATGCATTCCCGCAATCTTTTGATGAAATTTGCAATATTTTCCTTCGATTGTTTACCGAAATTTGTGTTTTTTTTTATAGTGATTGTTTTTCTAAGATCATTTGACGATATTCACGTCTTTTTTTTTTTTAAACGATCTGTGATGAAATTTGTGATTTGTTAGGCTTTTTTTGCAACCATTTGCCAATGTTTCCGATATTTCACAGCGACAGATTGGCAAAATTCGGAATATGCTTCAGCACTCTTTTGACAAACTTTGCTATGCATTTCCGTGATCTTATGATGACATTTGAAATATTTTTCTTTGATCGTTTACTGAAATTCGTGTTTTCTTTTCAACGATCGTTTGACGGAATTTATATTTGTTTTCAACGATCTGTAACAAAATTTGCGTTTTTTTTTTTTTTTTCCGTTGCGATTTGTTGTAGTTCCCGATATTTCTCAGCGACAGATTGGCAAAATTCTGCGATCTTTTGATGAAGTTTGCATGATCGTTTACTGAAATTCGCGTTTTCTTTTTCATGATTTTTTTCAATGATCTGTGACAAATTTGATTTTTTTCCCGCGACCATTCAGCTTGTGCTTTCTGCACTTTTTAGACAAACTTTGCTATGCATTTCTGTGATGTTTGGTTGAAATTTGCAATATTTTTCTTCGATTGTTTACTGAAATTAGCATTTTTTTTTTTTCATCGATTGTTTCACAAAATTCACTATTTTTTTTTCCAAAATAGTTTGATGAAATTAAACCTTTTTTTTTTTTACGATTTTTTTCAACGATCTATGACAAAATTTGTGATTTTTTTTTCCGATACCATTTGTTGAAGTTCATAATATTTTTCAGTGTCAAATTGGCACAAATTTTTGGAAATTTGGAAATTTTTCTGACAAAATTCGCTATGTGTTTTTGTGACTTTTTCAGCTATCGTTTCACGAAATTAGCAATTTTTTCCACGATTGTTTGTCGAAGTTTACAATATTTTTCAGAGACATATTCCCAAAATTCACGATATTTACTTTTGCTAAGCACTGCGGATTATAGAAAATTGCAGATAATGGGTGAGCACGTTATGATTTCATTACAATTTACCACATGTTATGAGTTCACTTTTCTTGGGTGTCTAAAAATGTAATCACCAACGTTAACAGGAAGAAGTTTATAAATAACAATAAGCATTCAAAATTTTCGCTTCAATGAATTACGCCTAAACTTTACACTGGCCTTTCAAAATAAAAACATTCAATAAAGGTGTAACATATGTTTTCATTAGGATGAGAGAAGATTAACAAAAGGATAAGAACTGAGTGAAAAATCCTGAGTGCGTGAAATGCTTAATATGGTGTGCATTTTGTGATATACTATGAGTTTCTTAAGAACCGCACATGAATGGACTCTTAATCACACAAGAACAGAAGTTATTTACTTCATAGAAAGTAAAGTTAAAGAAACACATTCCATTCTTGGGCGACTATGCATATGTAAATTGCCATTAATGCGAAGAACGAATACAATTGAAACTAACTTACGTGAATGAGATACTTGATAACACTTCAGGGGATTTTCACACTTTTTCAGAAACCCTTATGCGATATATCATCGGAAAAACCTCGGATCACACTTTCATATTATGAATTTTTCTTCCCCCTTCACTCAAATCCCCCCCCCCCCGGGTGGATCAATTTTCTGACGGCGCTGATAATTAAGTTAAAGCAAGATTCGACATCATTTGAAGGCTTGACCGAAGGTGAAACTCCTCATGGCCAGACCTGCCAACCTTTAAAAATGAGAAATCGTAGCACACAAAATTAAAATTAATCTGGAGGTTGGTTGGTTGGTTTTTCGTGTTTCGAAGCCATCGTTTGGCATTCGTAAATGGGATAAGGTTTCAGTATTTCAACTCAATAGTAAATTTTTTCCTCTGAAAATCTTTACACAAGATTTTTAGAGTTTCTTCTCGTTTCGAAGCGTTTTTTTGACATTTGTAAAAGGAGTTTAGTTCCAATTTTTTAGCCCAGTGCAGTAAATTTTGACGAAATTCGCTATTTTTTTCCCGCGATCATTTCAGGATATTCAAAATTTTTCCCACAATCGCAATTCACATTTTTCTATCACGATTCTTTGTTGAAACCCGCACTTTTTACCACGAACTTTTGATGAAATTCGCATTTTTTACCACGGTCCTTTGACGAATTTTGCGTTTTCTTTCCGCGATCTTTCGGTGAAATTTGCGTTTTCTTACTGATCTTTTGATGAAATTTCCATTTTCTTTCTGCGACATCTTAACAAAATTCGCATTTTTACCACACTCTTTTGACAAAATTTATTTCCTTCTGCAACCAATTAACGAAATCGATTTGTTTTACACGGTCATTTGTCGAAATTCGCGATAGTTTATTGCAACCGATCGGCAACATTTTTGATATCTTTTCGCGACCAATTAACAAAATTCACTACTCGTTTCCGGGACCTTTTGACGAAATTTGCAATATTTTTCCCTCGATAGTTTACCGAAATTCGTGATTTTTTGCGCAATCTTTAGACGAAATTCGTAATTTCTTTCTGAAATCTTAACGAAATTAGAGATTTTATTCAGCGACCAATTGAAGATAATTGAGATCGTTTGAGATCTTTGAAGAAATACCCGATATTTTTACACGACCATTTAAAGAAATTCTCAACTTTTTCCGCGATCGATTCATGAATTAATTTAGGGAAATTCCCTAAAAGAAAAAAAAAATCACGGGCTTCCAAGAAATTTCAAAATATACTCGCAAAAGAATCATAAGTCTGTGGAAGAATTTGCAGGGGGAAATACTGCATAGCATTTTTCATTATGCAGGACTTTTCCTTTCCGTGTGCAAATCGTGCGATTTTGCACACTATAACAAACCTTGCCCCTCAAAGAACCACCTCCCCACCTTCAGAAATTCTTAATATGGCACCCCGTTTCTAAGGAAGGGAATTCCTGTATAAATATTTACAGAAACACGATTCACTCGTGGTTAATATATACATAAAGAGGGTTTTATGTTAAAAAAGTTTGTTTTGCAGCACAGATTTTTTTTCTCCCATGAGCATTTTTTAATGTCCGAATTTTTGAACTAATGACCAATTTTTTAAAACTCTCGGAAATGAATACTTTGAAATTTCGGAACAGAATTACTCTTGAAAAATATGTTGATAAAAATCGCAACTAGAAACAAAAAGTGCGTTTGTGTTTTTTGCAAATAAAAATCGTAGTTTAAGACCAATTTTCGTATCATCGTAGTTTATAGGTCCAAATCGTAGCCACTACGATTTTTTCGTAGCAGTTGGCAGGTCTCCATGGCCCCTCGATTGGTGAGGTCTATTTCTGATTCGACACTATTAGGGGGCATTCCCCCAATGGGGTGTGGAAATGGATCTTTTCATGTGATATATCGTTTTAAAGCTTTTGACCTGTACATTACTATGGACTCACTCCTCTTCTCTTAACGCATTTTTTCATCAGTACAGGGCATTTTAAAGTTTTAATTTGTTCATGACTATTGCAAACAAACAGGGCAGAAACATTAAGCAGTTAAAGTTTGTGTATGGAGATGCAAATTTTCGGTATGCGTGTGTGTGAAAGGTTAGTTTTTTTTTTTTTTTTTTTTAATGTTAAGCAGATATTGGTCGAAACGCAGGAGATCCTCATCCAAGTTCCCTGGTAGCACAAACATAAGAGACAGAGTCTTAAAGGTTAGGAAAAGATATATTTTTTAATTCAGAATTTTTTTAATTAAATTCTTAGGGCTGTTCTCAAGAAAATATTATTTTACACAAAAATTTCTAGCACATTCATGGATATTTTAAATATAAAAGTAAGAAATTAGTTGAAAGGGATAGAGACTCATTAAAATCTTTATCCGCTATTGCATAAAATTATATATTTATTGTGCTTCATGCATACAGCATACATGGGTGCCGGAAGAGCAAATTCAAGGGTAAGGTAAATTTTGAAACACATTTGATTATGGTCAGCAGCAAAGGCAGAGTTTTATTTTTTATTTTTTGGAGAATATAAAAATGAAATAAAATAAACTAAGAATTTTTTGTCGGAGACGCCGACGCATAAGACAATTTTAAACATAACAGCACAAAAGCGATATAAAAATTTAATAATTATAAAATTTAAACAATTCAAAAATTGACTTTAGCCAAATTATTATCCCCCCCCCCCGCACCTCTGTGAATGAATTTTTTTATTTTTCTGTCTTTACATGAAGAAAGTATTGAATTTGTAAAAAAAAAAAAAAAAAAATGACTTCCGGGTTTCGACAGATTTTTGTAGGTGCTCTATCGCAAGAACTAATGCACGGAATTCAATAAAACTTTAGATTCAGTTATACCTTGATATAAATTGCCTGACAGGTAGTGCTGCCATGCTGCATTTTTCACAATTTCCGCAATAGCTCATCTCAAGAACCCCGGTAGCAGAAAGTTCCAGACGGGTGACGTGCGTCACAGATTTTCTTTTCCCTTTTGCAAATTTTTTTTTTCCATTGGATCTTTTTCCAGCTCTATATTATGTTTATTTTTTTTATTATTTATTACTAAAACTTAAGATTATTATTAATAAAAATGAGTAAAATGCTTAAAGACATTAAATTTAATGATTAATTAATTAAACGTTCATTTGTAACATTTTACCTGCAGATTATTCAGAAAGATCTGTCGCAGACACTTGGAGAATTTTCTGCTATTGGGTCAAGAACTAATGCATGGATTTGCGTCAAACTTCAGATTCAGTTATACCTTGTAATTTGGTACTGATTAGTTTTTTATACAAGCCGCCCAATATGTGGTACAGCTGTGCTGAGTTTCCATGATTTTTGCACAGTGCTGTAGTTGGATGGGAACGCCGTTCCCAGAAATATTTGATTTGTTACCGTAAGAAAAAATATCGGGAACGAGCACTTTTTTGTTGTTGTTAAGCGAAATGACAATTTCTGCTAGTTTTAAGCAAATCCGTTTTAATTATATTCATAAGCCGTGTAGAACCAACCTCCCTTAAGGCTGTTCTTAACTGCTCCGCTGAACAAGCGCACAGATTTTCATAAAACTTCAGGTTCAGTTAGACGTTGACATAACTTGTTGCTGATTAAGTTTTGATGTTAATTGTCTAATAGGTGGCACCGCCATGCTGTATTTTCTACGATTTCCGCAATAACTTCATCTGAAGAACTAACATACAGATTTTCATTAAACTTCAGATTCAGTTAGATGTTGAGATGACATGTTGTTGATTAATTTTTAGTGTTAATCAGCAATAGGTGGCGCTGCTATGCAGCATTTTTTTTACGATTTTCGCAGCAGCTGTATCTCAAAAACTAATGCATGAATTTTAATCAACCTTCATATTCTGTTACAGTTTCACACAAATAGTAGATCCTTATTAGGCTTGGATGTATATTGACAAACAGGTGTTGCTTTTAGGATTTGGAATTTTGGTTGCAGACACCTAATAAGGTTGATGCCGAAATTCAATGATTTGTTTGAAAGATGCTATGCTTATATCTCCTTTCTAAATGCACACAATTTAGTGAACCTATATCTTTAGAATCTTCATGATGGGCATAGATTGTCATTAAATTTTGGCACTGTGATAGCGAATTTTGAAGTATTAACGTCTATGAGATAGAAGAAAGTTTTGGGATTGGCACATCCGACTAGTTTCTTTTAGCATTTAATTACTTACATTTGCTTATTTAAATACAGTTTTTTTTATTAATCTATTTGACAATGATATAACTTTTCTAAAAAATGTTAATCTTTAATAAAGTATAATAATGTAATGCAAATAGGGGATCATCATACTGAAAACAGAAAAAAAAAATCATTCACTCTTATTTGTTTTTGCTATGAACTGTTTTACAAATCACATTTTATAAATAAAAATTAAACAAAACAAAATACCTGATTCGAAATGTCCAATTTATCCTGGACTTTGTTGAAGAATTCTTTAAACTTATTGCTGAGATTCTTCATAATGTTTGATCCAACCATAATGCCAAATTCTACAATGAACTGAAAAAAAAAAAAAAAAAAAAAAAAAAAAAAAAAAAAACAGATTCATTAAAATGCAATAAACTTATTTGAAGATGATTTTATTTTTAAACAGGGATAAATATAAGAGACCCAATCAAAGAGAGGGGGGAAAATGCAAATTGGTTTAGTTTTCTTACTGGCAAATAATCTGAACTATGTTTTAAAAATCGTTTTGGAAGAACAGTCATCCACTGTATAAGCCTTTACTTAGTCAAAGTAGACATTTCAACTTCGTTTGATTTGATTTGTTTGTTTTACGCCCCAAACCTACACCATATGTTATCTGAGAAGGGACTGCCTGCTTTATGTGATCTTCAAACTACGATGTAACTTCAGTGTTCGAAATCCTTGGTCCTTGGTGATCTGCTGGTCTGAGACCACCAAAAATTCAATTGGCCCACTAATTTGAAAAATTTAATGGTCTGCCGGACCAGTAACATTACCCCCCTCTCTGACATGTAAACGTAAACCTTCCCGTTCCTGAGAAAACCGCAACTAAACACAAATCACATAATTTTATTTTATTTAAAAAAATAAATTTTTAAAAATTCCATTAAACCTTTGTCAGTTGAAATAAGTAAGCTGAAATGAAATATTTAATTAATAATTTTATAGTTTTTCTTTATGTACTGTTTAATTTTTAGCAAATTTTACATTTTATTATGCTGAAAATTTTGGATAACTGCAAAGGAAGTTTGGTTTCTGAGGGGTGGGAAGGAGGTCAGTCAAATGGTTAAAGGGACTTAATGGTTAATGGTTAAAGGATACAGGGCTCGAAAATTCTAAAAAATTTAAGGTTCCCAGAAAAATTTGTGTGTTCACAGTTTTTTAATAAATTCAGGGCTTAATGAATGAAGATATTGTGCCACATACACAGTTTTGAATAATAAACAAAAATTTTAGTTTTATGGTTTATCAATTAACATTTTGACTGTTCTCTATCCAAAAGCACCTCCTCCCTCACTTCATATTCTTATAGATGTATAACTTAAAAGGGAAATTTTGCATTGCATTTGCCCACTAAAATTAAGCATTGCATATTGCATTTACTAATTTAGTCAAACATATAGAACAAATAATTAATATATGCAGTAGAACCTCGATTATCCAAAATAACTGGGACCGACCCTCTTTCGGAAAATCGAAATTCTTGGATAATCGGGAATGCTTCAATTTTGAGATTAAGGAGAAATACATGCAGTATTTCTTATTATTGTAACATGTGCTTAATAAAAATAAAACAATAGCAAAATAGAAACAAGAATAAATTACCTGAATTTTATTTTTGAAATTAATTACCTTTTACGCAAGGGTTTGAAAAAATGTTATGCTTGTTGCAGTTCCGATTGCTTTTCCTTTGAAGCTCTATCACGGAGTTTTCTAATATTATTAGTTCACCAGTATCACAATCTTTCTGTTACTCCAGCCATGCCAAACCTTTTGCAAAACATTCAAAAGCTTTAGAATTGTTAATTTGTTTGTTTTCTTCGTTCCATTCTACAGGTTACGGGAGCTCAAGTTAAATTCAAAGGAACTCTAAATAGGAGGATCGAAAATCCTTATATGTTACTGGAAAGGACCGCTTGCACACAAAATATATGATAGTTAAAAAAAAAGAAAGTAAAAAAAAGCTTTCAAAACAGATTTTGCACACAAGGATGTCATAGTAAAAAAAAAAAAAAAAAAAAAAAAAAAGCTTTAAAAATGGATTTCGGTTAACCTAGAGTTTCGGATAAAAGAGGTTCTACTGTATATACATACAATATTTTTATTTTTAAATTGTCAGATTTACTACACATGCTAATGATTCCAAAAAAAAATTTTTTTCAATTTCAATTATATTGCACAAAATTTGATGCATCATTATTAAAAATTACGGTACTTTTCCGTTATATGGACACCATAACAAAATGTACGCTAATGTGCCAATTATTTCAACCCTGATAGTGAAAAGGATTTTTATTATAAACCATGCAAAACATTGTGATTTATATATTATATATTTGTATATTAGTATATATAAATTATTTAATAAAATAGTTCATAGAAATCGGTAATTTTCAAATGTTGTATTTTTTAAATGCTCACTTTACTATCGACAATATTTTTTCTCTTATTTTTCAAATGTTTCAATTCACATGATTTTCATTTTGCACCAATTATTACACTTGGCGACAATGGTGTCCGTATAACGGAAAAGTACCAAAATTACATTTTATAATATATAAAAATATTACTTATATTAATAATATATATATATATTAATATATTTTTATAATATATAAAAATAATCCGGAGTGAATAGTCACTCCTTTTCATTTAGAGTGACGGCAGCGGTCCAAATAGGTTCCCAGGTGGGAATCTGGGTGGAAAAAATATGTTCCCAGAAATGATTTCTGAGTTCCCCGGGATCCCTATTTTTCGAGCCCTGCTTAATAGAATTTTATGTAACAGGCCAGTGATGATAAGTGCGGACCAGTAAATTCTTATGCTTACTGGTTTTTAAACTGGTTTGTTTTTTAAATTTTACCATTTTCTAGTCATTTACAACATATTTGTTTATTTCTTATTTAGTGTGCACAATTCAATTACAAAATAATAAAATGGCTTTAGATTAAAGCCTAGATGTTTAATTTTTAGTACCAAACTAAACTAGAATATAGTATTTTCTTCACTATATAATTATTTCTTATGTTATTTTTATAAATTATAAATATTATTTATTCTTTTTTAGTAATTTATTATAAAAATCTGCTCCATGTATTGTAAAACATAAAAACACAATAATTAAAAATAGAATTCTAAAAAACTCAAATAAATCCGATTTAAATAAAAAAAAATCTGATTTAAATTTAAAAAAAAAAAAATCCGATTTTTTTTATTTTTAAAAAAAAAATCCTGATTTTTTTCTAACCTTGGCAAGCACACAATGGCTTTGACCAAATAAGTTTTCTAGCTTGCTATTTTAATAATATTATGATTTATTAGAGCAATGCTTGGGTGGCTTTACCTAGAACGCAAACTGTGTGGCGTTTGGCTCTGAAGCATTTCAATTGAGGCTGGAAAATTATAGAAATGGATACATGCACATAGTTATACTCCTTTTTAGTAACACAGGCTGATGCCTTTCACTGACCTTTACAAGTTGAGACTGTGCTTTTGTGATAACACAGGGTAGATTTTCCAGTTGCTCAATTTTTTTCACACTGCAGTTGAGGATTGTTTCTGCTCCCAGTCCTGGAAGTATAAGAGAAGAATGCATACTGGCACAAACAAACATGAGTGATTATATGTATATATATCAGTACATGTGAAGATTGTATAAATGAAAAATCAACTTATTATATTAATTTAATTTCATATTTCCATTATTACTTGTTGTATGCATTAAGATCCACAATTCTTACTAATATATGTTAAATATTGATTAAAATTTATATAAAAAATGGATGTCAATTTGGCCAGATAACGGATGCCGGATATTCGGCTGCAATTTAAGCCGGATATCCGGCTGCAGTATATGTTTACTTTTCTACCCCTTCCTCCCAAATCAGATTAAACATTTTTTTAAGTTATTTCTTTTAGTTACAGAATTAAAAACTTATTATTTCAATTTCTTATGTAATAGAAAACATAAATATTAAATTTTTAATAATGATAATTAAATTCATTATCATTAGTTATTTAATTAGTACTATACTATTTTAATTAAATAGTAATAAATAACAATTATAATGGTAAAAAAAAATGTAAATCATGTAGGGTAGATGTAACAGTAATAGATACCCTTCAATGTTTTTGGTTTATAAAAAAAAATAATCAATAAAAATTCAGCTTTTATTATTTTTTTCATAACTCCCCCCTTGCATGTTTTATAATCTGTGTTATTGTTCAAACTTTTAATCAAACCAATCAGAAAGCACAAGCAGAAGATGTTTTTAATTCCACTGTTATTCAGTGAAAATCTTAATGAACATGCTAATGCTAAGAGACATTTAATAAATTTATATATTTATTATTTTCTTGCAAAATTTGCGTGTTTTTGTTTTGATAGTAATTAGTAATAGAAAACATTGAATTTTATATATTAATTTGGTTACTTACAAAATTTAATTTATTTTTAAGGTTTTAAGAGCGGTGTTCATTACTGGAATGCTTAATTAGTCGATTTTCAGTAATGGACACCGTCATGTAGACTTTGTTTAAAATGTAATTTCAGTAACGTTCGTAGTGCATAAAATCTTTTGATTTAACTGAATACTTAATAAATCAAATTTAATTTTTAAATTGCATTTTCCAGAATGTAATAAGAATTTTTTTAAAAATGGCTGCTTTCTATGAAGGGGCCCTAATAGGCCCCAAATTTTGCCTTGATAGCTGTTAAAAAATGTTATCGAAGCAAAAGACGTTTGAAATAAATATTCTTAAAAATTAAATTTAGTTTAAAAATAATAATAAAATCCTTTTTTTAAATAATTTTATTAGTTATTTATTTATTAAAACCATGTTTTTCATCATTGGGAACATTTATTTCAAGCCGTATGTTCGGCTGGATAATTATAATATCCGGCTACTGCTAAATATCCGGTATGTTGGCCGGATAGGCCGAATACCGGATGTTCACCGGATATCCGTTGCATCACTAATGATCACTTACCTTTGATATTATTATGCATTTTATTAATTTTACTAATAATAATCTTAAGTTTTTATATTGTATCAAGCAGTGACCCGGAGCTGAACAATTTTTGATGCTCCCGCTCCAATCCTAGAGAAAATACTGTGGCTACTCGATTGCAGAAAAAATGATCAATTTCAGCAAAGGAAAAAATGTGAATTTTAGCACAGGGCTATGAAGAAAAAACGTGAATTTTGTCAAAAGGCCGCGGAAGAAACGCAAATTACGACAAAAGGCTGCGGGAAAAGACACCAATTTCGTCAAAGGGTCGCTAAAAAAAAAGTAAATTTCGTCAAAAGATTGCGAAAAAAATACAAATTTCTTTGTAGGATTGCAAAAAAAGCTAAATTTCATCGAAAAATGCTAGTTTCATCAAAAGACCACAGAAAAAACGAGAATTCAGCAAAGGGCTGCAATAAAACAAGAATTTCGTGAAAAGACTGAAAAAAAAAAAAAAAAAAAAAAACGCGAATTTCGTCACCTGATCGCGAAAAAAAAATAATAAATAAATAAAAGCAAAATATATCGAAGGATTGCAATTTTTTTTGCAGAAAAACTGAAAATTCCGGCAAAGGACCGCAAAAAATGCGAATTTTGTAAAGAGATCGAAAAAAATGCAAATTTTGTCGAAGGATCACGAAAATACCCTCACAAATTTAGTCGAAGGATTGCAAAAAAAAGCGAAGGCTGAAGTATAGCACCAAAAATGATAATTTCGTAAAAGGGGCGCAGAAAAAAAACAAGAATTTCTTCAAAAGGCCACAAAAAAAAAAAAAAAACTTCATGAAAAGATCGCAAAAAATCCAATTTCATTGAAGGATAGCAGAAAAACACAAATTTCGTCAAGGTATTGCAGAAAAATTGTTGATTTTGTCAAGGGATCGTGAATTTCACCAAACGACTGCAAAAAAACGTGAACTTCATCGAAGAAACGCGAATTTGGTCGAAGAATCGCAAATAAGAGATCAAATTTCATCAAAGATTGCAGAAAAATGCGAATATCGTAAAAAAATTGCGAATATCGTCAGGATCGCAAAAAATTGCGGCATATTGTCAAAGGGCTGCGGAAAAAGCACAAATTTTGTCAAGGGATAGCACAAAACTCTCTAATTTCGTCAAAGGGCCGCAAAAAAAACGCTCACTTTTTTGTGATTTCTCAACAGTGTTCATTTTAATCTTTTGTTGTTTCATTCATATTCATGTGCAAATCTTCCTTATATCTCCTAAATTATCTTTTACTACAAATAATCTAATAATAATTATTGCATTATTTATACTAATCTAAATTTTCTGTTTCTGGATTATGTAGTATAAAGCATTTAATTATAGCATTATGTAGCATTAAAAAGAAAAAAAAAAAAAAAAAAAAGATGGAACAAGAAACCTGTCTAAAATAATACTTAGTTCATTTCCGAAAAATTAAAACTCCCCAATTTTTTGGGAGACTGGGCATAAATGGGTAAACTAATGTTTTGTGAAATTACTTTTCTGCACAAAAATAATAGTTATTCACAAAAATAGAACTCTGGAAAAAAAAACCTGGGCAGACCTAGTGTTGACTCTAAGACGCTTTAGCAGGGTGCAGCACCCGGCAGTCCTTTTTATTTCTTTTTTGTGCCCGGCGGCCCTTTTAAATACTTCCGATGCGCCCGGCGGCCCTTTTAAACCCTTCCAGTGCGCACGGCCCTTTTAAACCCTTCCGATGCGCTCGGCGGCTCCTTTAAACCTTCCCGATGCACCTGGCTGTCCTTCCTATGCACCCTGTGGCAATTCAGCTGATCCCGGGAAAATATTGCAAATTCTAGTGATTCTAAACAAACCAGTTCAAAATATTTTTTGTGAACAAGGTACAAGTGTGACCTTTTTTTAGAATAGTGTTCCCTTTTTGAAAAATTCCCGCCCGGCGGCCCTTTTTTCTAGAGTTAACACTAAGACCCCTGATATTTCATGTCAGTGAGCGAAGGTGAGTGTGAAGGTCATTTGCCTGTGAAGAAAAAATGATGTATTAGAGATATGAACCACCTTGCACTGCAAATTGGTCCCAAACGCAAAAGGTTTGCTGATATTATGATCAGAATCGAATAAAGATTTTGATGTAAATAAGCATATCTATACTAGCAACAATTTGTCCTATTGTATGTCCTGCACAATATTCGTAAGTGTAAACTGTAGCACAATTATTTGTTTATTTTTCTTGCATTCGTTTCACCGTTTTTTAATTTTTATTTGTCAATATTACATTATATATTCTAATATTACCACTAATATCAACGGCCATCACAATTTTTTTTCCAAGACTTTTTTAATCAATCAAGCTTTTTTATTAAATCTGGATAAACATGGCGTAAAATTTTGTTATCTTACGGTTCTGGTATAAATTATATTGTTTATGTTAAAAATATGGCACAACAATAGCTTTCACACAATATCTGCAACTGTAACTGTTGAAGTCATTGCTTATGTTTACTTTTTTGCATTCGTTTCAATTTTAATCTGTAATAATTTTTATTTTTTTATAATCCCATATGTAATTCTGCCTAATATGGCTGATTCCAATATTTCTATTAAAATAAGAAAGGAAAAGAAAACATGTTAATTTGACAATAATCCAAAAATTAGAAGCCATAAAAAAGCTTGACTCTGCTTTTAAAACTAAATTTTTATTATTTAGTTATTAATTCTTAAATTAATTTAATATTTTACTTATTATTTTAATAATAATTTAATTTACTTTATTTTAAGCATTCATTATAATTTTCAATACTTAAGTACATTAAAAAAACTCTTTAAAAAATGTAAACAAAACAGTGACTAGAAATTCACAAAATTCTAAAATATGAATAACCCCTGGTTTCAAGACCAACAGATTTAAGAGTCTAGTGTATACTAACTCTTATACCAGTTTTTATATTACAGAACGAATATCGGTACTGCTGAAACATAAAATGGTAATAAATTCATCATCACTAAATAAACAATCATTTCGATTTCATAAATCGACAATACTTGAATCTAACAAGCTTTCGACATGGCCAACGGAACTACGTTATTTTTACACCGAACGATTTGTTTTTATAAGCAATATAGCTATGCGATTTATACTGGCAAAATAGACATAAAAAATAAAATGGGGATCATGTATATATCTAATAATATGCTTCCTAACTGTGTTTTCGAAATTGTAAGTGTATCTACACATTGCACATGCCGAAGTTATTGTTAGTTATGTGACTGGACAAAATAAATTTGCAAGCAATCAATTGCCTTACATAAAAAAGCACAATAGAATACGTACCACAGAAAATAAATCTCCAGTTATCCATTTAAACATCTAAATAGCAAAAAATGCGTAGCCAGTTCAAAATGTAAACATGTCCGCTAAATGAAAACAAACAAGCAGCGTCGCCGTGCGATTGCGATGGTGTTGCCATACATAACTTATTAACTAGCCAATGATTGTTAAAACCAAACGAACTCCATGGACGTGACGTCATAACCGTCTGCTTGTCTTTTGTCAGCTCGTTTGCTACGTTGCATGCTTATTACTTGCAATTTAGCAGTTTCATAATTTATTGTTATTTGTTAATTATTTAATTTTTATTTTACAGTGTAATAATGTCATACTGACCCCATTTAAGGTCAGATCGGAATTAGGTCCATACAGTAATATAATTTAGATTCAGTATTAAAAAAAATAATAATAATATAAGAACTGTGTCCATCATTTGTGATTGGGGATAGGAGATGGAGGGTTGCAGCCATCATCATACTCACGCTACTCAAGGGGTGAGGTGGGGGCGGCTATGCTTCTGCTGCACTTGAAACCAGTGTTGAATTCAGACACTTTTCTCCAGGAGGAATTTCTTTGGCTCCGGGGGGTACATTATAGAGTTCCGGGGGGGGGGGGGATTTCACTTCTTGACACCATTGAAAACACAAATTCTCAAATCTTCCAATGGGAGGGGGGGGGGATCTCATTTCTTCGTGGGGAGTGTCCTCCCGGGCCACCCCTGAAATCAATACTGCTTGAAACAAAATTAAGAAGAAAATTGCGTATTCCCTCCTCTCTCACTCACACACACAAAAGAATCTTTAACGATTTTTTAATTGCAAAATACGTTAGGAAAAATACTGCATACAGCCTCTCAATATTTATTCCGTTTGCAGGAACATGGGATCTCAAGTTAAGGGGGACATCTGTTTTGAGGGAAAGGAACGTTTCATTGTAATAAAATTTTCCAACAATGTGAAAAATCTCCTGATGCCAAGAGCAACACAGTTATATGCTCTGTGCCAAGAGCGTTTAGCAAGATGGAGTCGAGAAAAAGGGGGGGGGGGGGATCTGAAAAAAAATATAACATTTTTACCTTTGGATCTCACTTTTATCCCTTTTTCATTTTTTTTTTCACTAAAAAATCCAAACTTGAAGAGAAGGACGAGTAGTCCCCTAGAGTGTACAAAGTACCGGGTACAGATGGTACAGGCTAGATGGTACAAAGTACCTGGGCACGGCTCTCCTACGGCGACCGGCTTCGGTCCTTGTTTAAAAATAAAATCGCAAAACAGTATAATCGTACTTTTTTACGTAAAATTTTTAGTTAAAATATCTAATAAATAATACAATTATAAAGTCAAAATTTTCTGTTTTTTTATTTACCTGTCTATAACGGAATTCTAGTTCAAACGGAAAAATTTCGTGATCCAACCAAAAAGGATATTATGCAATTATACTTCCTAAGACGGAAACAACGCGTCTAAGACGATAGTATTACTGAGTGTTTACATTTCGTCTTAGCAGGTTTTATTGTATTATACTTATGTTCTGAGAGGAGGAGGGCCCGCATTCGAATTACTAAAGGGACCCGCGGTCTCTCTGTACGGCCCTGGTGGGTGATACACGATAACTCTTCCCTCTTAAATGCACCAATTCCCGACGGAACCGTTTTCGAAAGTGAAAGTAACTTTTAAAACATAAAGAAGTCAAGAAAGGGGGGGGGGCTAAAAAAACTTTTTTTTTTAAACTTTTGTATCTTTTTTTTTTTAAATTTTTTTTTCAATTTAGCAGGTTTTACTGTATTATGCTTACATTGCGAGAGGAGGAAGGGCCGCATTCGAATTACTATCAGGGCCCGCGGTCTCTTTGTACAGTCCTGGGGGGTGGGGATTACACGACAATCCTTCCCTTCTAAATGCACCAATCTCTGACGTAACTGTACGCTTGTTACGATCAATATTTTAAAGCGGAATTGAATTAAGTATGAAACTCATTCCTACCTAGAGGTTACAACCCTAACCCCCACACCCACATGCCCCTATTATTTTTGTCCTCTTTATTTTCACGAATTTATGAACCTTAAAAGAAATAATCACTATATACATGCATGCATGCAAAAAAATAATAATAGTAATAATAATAATCATAATAATAAATAACATTTTAACTTACCCAACTGATCTTGAAATCCGCACTGATTGCAATCAAGACTCCTTATGATCCTCGTCATTGTAACAAAGAAGGCGATGATTTCGCAAGTGTGCCCAAATGTATTCTCAATGTGTTCTCAAATGTGTTCCGAAGTTCAGATCCTGAGCAGAACACTTTTGGTACACTTTCGGAACACTGTCGGAACACAGTCGGAACACTTTCTTTATAGCGGAACACTTTCGGAACACATTTCAGCACACATTAAGGTAACTGGAACACTTTTTTTTTAATCAAAGTGTTCCAAATGTGTTCTCAATGTGTTCTGGGAATTTGCAGTGAAGCCTTCGGTTTTAAAAATATTCATATAAACCCTTCCAAAAACGTTCTTTTCCGTACGCAGTTGCTAGATTAACGCAATTTTTTTAAATCTGTACTTCGCTTCTGTTCTAGATACAAAAATATTAAAAATACTAGACCATATTTACGCTCATTCCCGTTTCAAAATCCGCTTTAAAATATACGGGTTAACACTTTGAAAGAATAAGTTTCTGAAAATCACTTACGCGAATTTTGCATCCTTGTGCATGTTTAAAAATTGGCATCGACGTCGAAATTCAAAATCTGAGCAAACCAAACATACCTAACCATATTTACATTCATTTTCCTTTACAGCGACGCCTTTGGTTTTAAAAAACATCAGTATTAAATTATTATCAAAGACGTTTGTTTCCGTAAGTCTTTTTCACGAATTCCGTATTTTTTGCAAAGTTTAACGTGTTACGCCGGATTTTAAATCAAAATACGAAAAACAAATCGCACACGGTTAACGAGCGCATATTCAACTTCCAAGAGCCGCCTTCGGTTAAAAAAATACTAATATTAACTCTTTGAAAAAACCTCCTCTCCGAAAGACACTTTTACCGAATTTCGTTTTCTCCGCACATTTGCCCATGGGACTTATATTTGACATTTGATATTTGATGTCCACCGTAGTAGAGAATACTGTAAGGCCTATAGTAATTATGCATGTCGCCTCGAACGATCGTTATTTATAAACAGAAACAGATGACATAAAACAATTCGTTAGATTCGTTTGAAATGTTTTTTTTTAATATATATATAAATTCATTTAACACTGATTTTAGGTACATTTCAGGAACGGGATACGTTGGTCTTTCATCTAAAATCAAAGCAGACACACGCGTGCATATTACGACCGATTTACGCTGCCGAAGGCAATGGGTCACCATGCTAAGGTTGTTCGGATAGATTTTCATTCGAAAAAAAAACCCAACAAAATTAAAGGTGTACGCTACTGAAAGCAGTGGGGCTTTCAGTGTTAGCATCGTTTAAAAAGAATTTCGTCTAACAAAATAAAATCATTCAGCATTGATTTTAGGTATATTTAAGGTTATTATCATGGGCCCGGTCAAAGTCCGGTCGGGTCAGCTAATTCACCTATAAATTTTGCGATATTTTACGGAAGAAATTTACTCTCGTACATCACATGGCAAGATGGAAGCTAAATTGAGATGCACATGCACAGGTGCGAATGCATGTTTAATTTTTTTAGCACATTTTACAAAACTACTAATGCTATCATAGTCCAGTAAAATTTGACCAAAAAGGCTTCTGCCTAAAAAGTTTTGGAGACTTTTTTTCTCTTTCTTCCTTTATGTTTTTGACGGTTCTGTACACGATTTTCAATTTTGCCACCTCGTATCTGATGTGCTTAAAAAGTTATAAGCGAAAAACCATGAAAAAATCGGATTTTTTTTCGAGTTTTCCGGTGTATTCGGTGGAGGGCTAAACTTTTTTGAAAGAATTATTACACAAAATTTAACTAAAGAACATTTCCTACATTTTCCATCCACAACAATTTTTTCTAAGAGGAATAGTTTTGGCAAAACTAGTAAAGAATTTTACCGATATATTCAAATTCCATCTTCGGAGGCCGAAAACGCTTAACATAATGTTTTGGGAATGTAAAATGAGTAGGATGGTGTCCTTCAAACACCCCCATGGTGCTACGCATATGGTATTAGAAGAATCCACCTCACCTCTCTTCCCCTCCCACTTATCTTCAGGGATTTTTGGCACGTGTTGAAATTGAAAGTTTCAGCTCTTAGTTTTTTAGACGTCTCGTCGGTCGGACGGCTATCAATTTGCCTTAATGTATATGCAGTGTGCATTTAATTACAGATTATGAGTTTTAAAACGGTTCCGTTTCTGTGAGACGTGAAGTGATATTCATGACGGCAGTGAAGTGTTTTATCTGTGACATGGACGGAGTAACATGGACAAGTAACGGAAGTGAAATCAAAAGGTGTTGAATCATTCAGATTAGAAAAAATGAAAAAAAATGGGAAAAAGAAATGTTTAATGAACAAGGAATCTCTAAGAATCCATGAAAAAACATAAACAGTACACAAACGAGAAGCTCACTGCTGTCCACTTGAAGAGGATTTCTGAAGGCGTTGAAAACCAACCGAAATTTCATTTAGCAGTATAACAGTTTTCGTTTCAAAGTCATTGTTTTTTATGTGAAGAAATCCATCATACTTTAAAGAAAAAGAAATGCATAAAGCCATTGACCAGGCGGAGACACAAATGACTACGTCATCAAATTATGACATGAGATCATGATGCAGGACAATGGCTGATTCGGCATAACTTGGTACAAAGCAAGAAGCACGGGGCGTCAAATCCCTATTTTGACAGTACTATCACATCATCTAGTTACGGCTTCAAAATTTGGCACATTAGAGATACCGATTAGTACAATAAGAATATTTTAGTCTGACTCGTCATATCTTTGTACGAGACGAACAGAGCGAGGCGCCCATTCCCCATTTTAAAGGTATCTTTACGTCATCGAGTTACGGCTTGAAAATTTGGCACATTAAAGGTACATATCAGTACAATAAAAATATTTCAGTCTGCATTGTCATATCTTGGTACGAGACGAGCAGAGCGGGGCGGCAATTCTTAATTTTGGCGGTTTTAACACTTCGTCGAGTAACGACATTAAATCCTGATGTAGGACAAGATTATTAGGAGTAGATTAAGGAATGACTGGTCTGTCTTGGCATTTTTTGGTACGATATGAGCTGCATCGGGCGCCAACTCGTCATTTTGGCGTCATTATCAAGTCATCGAGTTACGGGATGAAACTGGTGCCAAATTAAAGGCCAAATAAAGTATTTTAGGAATATTTTGGTATGTCTGCGCTTATCTTGGTAGAAACTCCCGGCAGACTAAAATTTATAACAAAAAGATGTCATAATGTAGAATTCAAACCCCAGAAACATAATGATTTATATTAAATTGCCATACATATTACTTCACCCTCGACTTCCAAGATGAATTAACGGTTTAGGAAAAGCTTATGAAAAGTACGTGACAAAATAACTGATTCGGCATAACTTAGTACAAATCGAAAAGAACGGGGCGCCAAATCCCTAATTTGACAGTACGATCACGTCATCGAGTTGCGGCTTGAAATTATGTCACATTAATGATACCGATTAGTACAATAGGAATATTTCAGTCTGCCTCGTCATATCTTTGTAGGAGATGAGCTGAGCGGGGCGCCAATTCTTAATTTTGGCGGTTATAACACGTCGTCTTTTCTCACGTACTGTTAATAAGCTTTTCCTAATCATTAATTCATCTTGAAATTCGAAGGCGAAGTAATATATATGACAATATAATACAAATTATTATGTTTATAGGGTTTGAATTGTACATTATGAAGTCTTTTTTGTTACAAATTTTAGTATGCCGGGGGTTTCTATCAGGATATGCGCAGGTAAACCAATATATTCGTAAAAAACTTTATTTTACCTTTAATTTAATGCCAATTTCATCTCGCAACTCGATGACGTGATAGTGACGCCAAAATGACGAGTTGGTGCTTTCTACCGCCTATTTCGTAGCTAGAAATGCCGAGGCTGACCAGTCATACCTCATTGTACTCCTAATAATCTTGTCCTACATCTTGTAACTCGGCGACGTGTCATAACACTCAAATTTAAGAATTGTCGCCCCGCTCTGCTCGTCACATACCAAGATATGACGAGGCAGACTGAAATATTTTTCTTGTACTGATATGTACCTATGTGCCAAATTTACAAGCCGTAACTCGAAGACGCGATAATACCGCCAAAATGGGGAATTGTCCCCCCGCTCTGCTCATCTCCTACCAAGATATAACGAGCCAGACTGAAATATTCCTATTGTAATCATATGTACTTTTAATGTGCCAAAATTTCAAGCCGTAACTCGACGACGTGATAGTGCTGTCAAAATAGGGAATTGGGGCCCCGTTCTTCTCACTTTGTAGCAAATTATGCCGAATCAGGCATTTTCTCACGTACTGTTAATAAGCTTTTCCTATACCATTAATTCATCTTGAAAGTCGATGGCAAAGTAATATATATTACAATGTAATGTAAATTGTTATGTTTATAGTGTTTGAATTGTACATTATGACGTCTGTTTTTTTTATAAATAGTAGACTGGCGGTGGTCTCTACCAGGATATGTGCAGGCAGACCAAAATATCCTTAAAAGAGTTTTTTTACCTTTAATTTGTCACCAATTTCATCTCGTAATCTCGTTAGTGGCGCCAAAATGACAAGTTGGAACCTCTGCTACTAATATCGTACCAAGAAATGCCCAGGTAGATCAGTCATTCCTTAATTTACTCCTAATAATCTTGTCCTAAATCATTATGTCGTGTCGTAACTCGACGACGTGTTTTAACCGTCAAAATTATGAAATGGCCCGCTCTATTCGTCTCGTACCAAGATATGACGAGGCAGACAGAAATATTCTTATTGTACTGATATGTACCTTTAATGTGCCAAATTTTCAATCCGTAACTCGATGACGTGATGATACCGGCAAAATGAGGAATTGGCGCCCCGCTCTGTTCGTCTCGTACCAAGATATGACGAAGCAGTCTGAAGTATTCTTATTGTACTCATAGGTACCTTTAATGTTCCAGATTTTCAAGCCGTAACTCGATGACGTGATTATACCAATAAAATTAAGAATTGGCGCCCCGCTCTGTTCATCTCGTACCAAGATATGACGAGGCAGACTGAAATATTCCTATTGTACTAATCGGTATCTTTAATGTGCCAAAATTTCAAGCCGTATTTTGATGACGTGTTAGTACTCTCAAAATATGGATTTAGTGCCCCGTTCTTCTCGATTTGTACTAAGTTATGCCGAATCAGTCATTTTCTCACGTACTGTTAATAAGCTTTTCCTAAACCATTAATTCATCTTGAAAGTTGATGACGAAGTAATATGTATGGCAATGTAATGTACATTATTATGTTTATAGGGTTTGAATTATGACATCTTTTTTTGTTATAAATTTTATTCTGCCAGGTGTTTCTACCAGGAAATGTGCAGGCCGACCAAAATAGTCTAAAAAGACTTTATTTTACCTTTAATTTGGCACCAGTTACATCCCGTAACTCGATGACGTGATAGTGACGTCAAAATGACGGGTTGGCGCCCGCTGCTGCTCATATCGTACAAAGAAATGTCGAGGCAGATCAGTCATTCCTTAATCTACTACTAAAAATCTGGTCTGCATCATGAATTCATCTCGTAACTCGATGACTTAGTCATTTGTGGTGCGCCGCCAGCTCTATAATAACAAAAGTAAATATAGTATGATCGTTCATTGACAGCCCTAGAAAAAGTTAAACTTGCTGAAAATCGTGATGATGAGTGGAGGCGCGCATTAATCCATGGACTAGATCATGTGACTGACTTGGTTACTGCTGATCACCAGTATCATTTGAAATGTATGAAAAAGCTGTATCAGCGCACAAAATCCACAGAGACGCAGAAAAGAGGTCAATTTGCCGCTGACATAGACACGGCCATGCAAGCCATTTTTTCTAAATCTTGAATCTAGAGAAAAATGAAGAACAATGCCAATTTTCTATAAAAGAATTAACAGACCAGATTAAAGCAGCTGAATACTGTCCTACATTGAAAACAGTTAAAGCACACCTTCTAAACAAGTATGAAGAAGATATTGTTATATCAACCAATACAAACAAGATACCTGTCCTTTGCTTTAAGAACACAGGTCATAAGATTTTGACTGATGTTTGGTATGAACAACGATGCTCATCTCCCTAGGAAGTACGACGAAATATTGTACAGACTGCGGAGAAGATAGTGGCTGAAAATATTCATTCTCAGGTTTACAAATCTGCTCATTGTCCGGCTCCAAACGAGTTTTATGAAAGGGAATTAGCCTCTCATTCCAGAAACCATAAAGATTTTCATAGAAAAACTACTTTTAAGAAAAAGAATAGAAGATCTTGATTAAATGCTAGAACAGGACTACTGCACTAGCTCACAGCATTATTAATTGCAGTAAGACTAAGAATTCTTTAAAGACCGCTGCAAATATAGCATAGCCTTTTCCAAAAGGAGATGCAGCTCGATACCCATGTCTGAGAGTTTACCACCAGTACAGCTATGGCTAGGTAACTATAAAAAAGCTGAGGAATGGGCTGGAATAAAATCACGAGAAGTATCACACCCATAACAACTGTCATATCATACCCCACTCACCAGAAGCTGTTCTGCGAAAAAATCTTCCGAATGCAAAACAAACTGCAGTGGAAAGTGTGACTGTAGGAAAGCAGGTTTGTTTTGTTCGCTCCTCCGCTTGAACTGCGGTGTCCATTGTGACAATGTTAATTCCTTCATCCCCGAAAACGTTTTGGAAGTAGAGATTGACGGCCCAATACTGCAGGATATTTTAAGTCAACTGTAGACACAACCTGAGCCATAAAGATAACGATGAGCCTCCTGTCCAAGAACATCAACCAGGCCATTCAAAGCTACCAAAACAACATTAATCGGAGAATAACGCTGCATTTATTTTTCCTGTTTACAATCTTCCACATATGTTATTATTACATTAAACTTATGATAATTATAAATGTACAGTTATAATCAGTTATAATAAGATTACAAGAAAAATAAAAATTGGTGCTCTGATCTATTCGGAGTGCTTGTGTTTTATATCTTCCTTAATTACCTTATTCCAATTTATTTTGTTAATAAATATATAAAATGTTTAAAATTTGGTAAGTAAATGGTAACATATTCGAAATGCAACTATTCAAATAACTAGAAAGGTTCAAATTGCTGATGGAAATGGATGCTATAGTGGAGGATAATAGTGATTGTATCGCGTTTTCGCCCTCCCATGATGTAATTTGAATATATCGCTAAAATTATTTTTACTCGTACTGCCAAAACTATTCATCTTAGAAAAAAGCATAGTGTATGAAAAATGTAGGAAATTTTATCTAGTTTAATTTAGTGCAATAATATTTTCAAAAAAGTTTAACCCTCTAATAAACAGAAAAAATCTGAAAAAAATCCTATCTTTTTATGATTTTTCACTTATAACTTTTCTAGCAGACCAGATACGAGGTGGCAAAGTTGAAAATCGTGCTCAGAACCTCCAAAAACAAAAGAACGAAAGAGAAAAAAACTTCTCCAAAACTTTCCAGGCAGAATCCTAGATTTACTGGACTATCTACCGATGATAGTGTAAATTATTTAATTCTGATCGCGAAGCGTGCTATTACAGTACACTCTAAAAAATAAATGTGTAAATTAGCCAATTTTACACACATATATGAGTGAATTTCTAAAATTACACACTTGTCATAAAATTTACACATTTTTTGCAAAATTTTACACATTTTTATGTGTATTTAGCTTATGAAATTAAGTGTGTAAATTGTTATCGCTTGAAATACACAGACGAATGTGTAAATGTAGAAAAATGCCTGAATTCACAAGAATTGGAGTGTTATTCTAATTTAAGCATAATTATATATACACATAGAAGTGAGTAAATTCTTAAAATCACACATTTGTCATTAAAATTACACATTTTGTACAAAAAATTACCTGTTTTCTTGTGTATTTAGTTTATGACATTAAGTATGTAAGTTGTTATCTGTTGATAAACTCAGAGAAGTGTGTAAAGAAATACCTGGATTTACACGAATTGTATTGTTATATGTAATTATAAGAGTGCAAATCTTAACAGACAATGTCTAAGTGTATATGTAAATTACAGTTAAAAAAAACTCTTATAAGATTCAAAATGCACATTTTATTTTAATTATTCCGCTGCATAAATATAGTACGGTAACAGCATTTTAAAAATAAAGAACTGAAACATCTATTTATTTATTGTAAGGGGCCCTTCCCTCCTCCCCCCTCCCCCCCCAATTACCGATAAATTGGAAACACGTGGACATTTAAATAAAAATATAATTAACTAGTCGGAAGTGGCAATCCCAAAATTTTCATCGATCTCATACCTGTTAATACTTCCTGAAAATGCAGCATAGCAGCGCCACTGGTTAGGTGATTTACGCCAAAATCTAATCAGCAACATCTTACGTCAACTTCTAATTGAATTTGAAGTTTGATGAAAATCCGTGCATTAATTTTTGAGATAGAGCTATTGCGAAAATCGTCAAAAGTTCTACTTAGTAGTGGCAACTGTTGAGCAATTTACACCAAAGACTTATCAGGATCAATTTATATCACGGACTAACTGAATCTAAAGTTTGATCAAAATTCATGCATTAGTTCTTGAGATACAGCCATTGCGGAAATCGTTAAAAATGCAGCATTGTAGCGCCACCTGTTGGGCGATTTATACCAAAAACTAAACAGCACTAATTTATATCAGGAACTAACTTAATCTGAAATTTGATAACAATTCGTGTATTAGTTCTTGAGATAGAGCTATTGTGATAATCATGAATAACACAGCATAGCAGCGCCGCCTATTGGGCGATTTACACCAAAAAGTTATCAGCACCAAATTATATCAATGACTAACTGAATCTGAAGTTTTCTTAAAATCGTGCTTTAGTTCTTGAGATATAACTGTTGGGAAATCATGAATAATGCAGCATAGCAGCGCCACCAGCTGGACGATTTACACCAAAAAGTAATCAGCACCAATTCATATCAGGGACCAGCTGAATCTAAAGTTATATTAAATTCCATTAATTGAGATGGAGCGTACACAAAATTTGTGTCACACACAGATGGATAGACAGACATTTTGTAAAAACATGTTTTTCGGGATCTCTGACTCCTAAAACGTGTAAATCCGTCGGAAACCGGAATTCGAAAATTTTCACGAATCCAATACTTTCTTCTTGTAATGATAGAAGAAAGTAAAAATTGTCTTCTGAAATCGATTCAGAAGACACAGTGTTGACACTGCGACGTCAGTGCTAGCCACGTATTCACGTTAAATCTATGACCAACATAAGCATTTAAAAGGAAAGAGAATTAGAAATTATCTTCTGCAAGGAATTAGGGGATGTTGGTTGTTACAAAGGGAGGGGGATGACTAACATGTAATAAGTTTGTAAAACGAGAGCTTTTATCTAGCATAAAAAACATTTAATTTAAAAATGATATTTAAATTCAATGCAGCTATTTAATATTTTAAGGATTTCAGAAGTAACTGGCCATTCTCATATTTAATTCGTGCATAAGAATTAATGGGTGTAAATCATTTTCATAATTTGTTTTGATTAGCATATATACACATGTGGGTAGGTTTATATTTATGGTAATAACAGTAATTTTTATCAGTACACTCTAAAAAATAAATGTGTAAATTAGCTAATTTTACCTGTGTATATGTGTAAATTTCTGAAATTACACACCTGTCGGAAATTTTACACATTTTTTTTTAATTTACCTGTTTGTATGTGTATTTAGCTTATGAAAGTAAGTGTATAATTTGTTATCTCTTGAAAAACTCAGATAAGTGTGTAAATGTAGAAAAATGCCTTTATTTACACGAATTTGTGAGTTATTCTAATTTAAACATAATTATATGTACACAGATAAGTGTGTAAGTTTTTGAAATTACATACTTGTCATAATAATTACACATTTTGAAATAAACTTTACCTGCTTTTATGTGTATCTAACTTATGAAATCAAATGTGCAATTTGTTATCCCTTGATAAACTCAGACAAGTGTGTAAATGTAGAAAAATGCCTGGATTTACACGAATGGGTGCGTTAAACATAATTTTAAGTGTGTTAATCTAAAAAGACAGTGTCAAAGTGCATATGTTTAAAAAATACGCTACGGCTATTTAGAATAACAAAAGAAGAACCATAAGGTTTAGAAGTAAACGTTTGAGTAAGATTTTTAATTAGATTACCAGTCTTTGGTACATTTATTGCCATTACCCATATACCCAGCATAGTCATAGTGACCGCACTGTGCCACCAATACAAGTCACGGTGACTATGTCACATCTGTGACTAAAATACCACCACTCAGTGGCTTCACATTGTGACTATAATGCGAATTACTTAAAAACATTAAAAAATTGCAAGGGCAGTATAAAATATGTTATTCAATGTGAAAAATACATCTCTGACAATTATTTAAATTTTTGTGACGTCTCTGAAAGTCACGTCACATGTGTAATCAAAAGACCCCCTATGTTCAGTTGCATTTTGACGAAAATGTTAATTTTAAAGATACTTGAAAATGAGGGGAAATATATTAATCAGGACTGTCTTAAGACCCCACTGCAGTCACGGACAAAAAGAAATCAAGATGGGCGCTGGCATTTTAGCTGAATTGAAAGGATGGTCTAAATTCAAATGATTGACAAGCGAGCTCTTCCAATCAGCAAATAGAATATTCTTGGATCATTTCCAATAGGTTTCAGGTGGTCTAAGAGATTTCTTTTTTCAACTGTCCAGCGTAGATCAAAGCCGTATGTTTTGTGGAGAATCTGGATAACGCTGAAAGCCGTAAAAAGAATTTTAATCTGTTTATAATAAGGGTGCAAAAATTAAAGCGATTTGACTTTCAGAAAATAAATGATTATTTTATTCAGATATATTTCTTTTTTTTAATCATCAAGTTCATTTTACAGCTTTTACAAACATAAAATTGAAATTAGCGCAGTATAAAAACTATTTTATTTCACATAACGAAATTACATTTAAAATCAAGGTGGGAGATATTGAATGAGGGGGGAAATACCAGATACAAATATTCTAAAATAACTATCTTTTGTGGGGATTCTTTTTAGAACATGAAATTTATCAAGAGATATATAAAAGCTAAACAACATTGAAGGTTAAAAATAAGATGTTCATAAAAGTAGGAGAGAAAAGGTTAAGCAAATAAACTGTATATTTTTTACTGTAGAGGGGTGGAGGGGAGAACGGGAAATATTAATTTTGAGGAGAAGGCGGGGGGGCTATACATCTAAATCCCAGCGTAGTCATTTATAGGTATAGTACATAATTGATTGTTGTTAGCACTAAAATATATGACAGAAAAAATAAAGTTTTCCAAATATTCAAAACTTTGTGTGATGTTACCAGAAAGGTTTCAGGCGGAAGAAAATTTAGATTATATTTTATTTTTACAAGTAAGTTATAAAACATAAAGGAGTTTTCACAATTTGAAATTTTAAGTGCATAGGAGTAAATTCAGGTGTGTGTGTGGGGGGGGAGAGATTTCTGTACACTAAATATTTTTTAAATGATGCAGACAGTTAAGAATGTTTTTTGTCATTTTAGTCATTTATAGGTATAGTACATAATTTATTGTTGTTAGCACTAAAATATATGACAGAAAAAATAAAGTTTTCCAAATATTCAAAACTTTGTGTGATGTTAGCAGAAAGGTTTCAGGCGGAAGAAAATTTAGATTATATTTTATTTTTACAAGTAAGTTATAAAACATAAAGGAGTTTTCACAATTTGAAATTTTAAGTGCATAGGAGTAAATTCAGGTGTGTGTGTGGGGGGGGGGGGAGAGATTTCTGTACACTAAATATTTTTTAAATGATGCAGACAGGTAAGAATGTTTTTTGTAGCGGTTCGTAATCTAAATAACAATAAAATACTTTTATTTTCATTTACATTTTTTCATTTTAAACACTTTCCAAGAAAGTTGAAAAGTGTTTATGAATTGGGTTTGTCCGTCCGTCTGTCTGTCTATCCGTGCTCTAACTAGCGTAAATATAGTCGGATTGGCATGTAATTGATATACGATATTGAAAATCATCATGGTATGTTCGGTGCACCATTCATGGTTCATTTACAGATGCACTCAAAAGTATTCGCTACATTATGGTCTATGTGGGGGGGGGGGGATTATTTAGGATGTATTTTAATAGTGTTACACAATGTTAAACACAGTTAAATTTATGTACATTGAGACACTTTAAAATTGTTACTATAGACTATGTTATGTGTAATGCTTAAAGTACGAGTATAGGGGACTCAAAAGTATTCCGTTATCTGAAGAAATACCGTTTGCGGCGTATTTGATTGATATTACTCTGTCACAAAGATAATGAAATTGATATGAATTTCTGAGGTGTCCTTAGCCTACTTTCTGTACAACATGAGCATTTAACAATTATTTACGGGGTCAGACAAAAGAACTTGGTTCAATATGGTCTACGAGAAAAACTGTTTGTAGCGTATTTTGATCACGTTACACTATTTCAAACATGACGAAATAGATACACATTACTTTGATTTACTACAAGATGCTTACATTCGAATATGGTCTGCATTTCATTTAGCGTTCATTTACAGGGAAACGTAAAATATTTTGATACAATACTGTATCCGATATAGCTATTAAAAATTAATGCTGAAAGTACATTTTCAATTACAGAATGCGTTTTTAAGTTTAACTAAATTTTTGCGCACTACGTGGTGTGCACATATTTTACAAACCCTATACAGGACCACACAAAAGAATTCGTAACCATTGCTGAGAATGAGTATGAATTTCTTAAAGATGTTAGGTTTTTTTTAGTTATAAATGGTCAAGCTCAACTACATTTAATATGCTTAGAGATGTTTGTATCATACAAATAAAATCCTATACAGGGATATTCCAAAAACTGGATACATGGGCCGCCGATAGAAAATAATTCCTGCAAGTGTGATTTCAGTAATTTTGAGCATGATTTTGCCTGAATTAGATTTCAGCTTAATACTGTTTGACGTGTATAAAAATCTGTATTCTATATACAGAAATGCACAAAAGAATTCAAGTATGTTTCCGTCTATTAGTAGAAATTGCCGAGGGTGAATTTTCAACTGTTTTATGTATTTTCTTACAAAACTAAATTTTAACATAGTATGTAGAATCTGTACAAATATATGCAGTACAAATATATCATATACACTGCCTCATATGAGCTGCATATATCATATGAGCTGCACAAAAGAATTGGAGTACCATCCAGGTTATGGGTGCAATTGTTGAAATCTGCTTTTCAAACATGTCATAGGTATTACAAATGTTTAGTTAGATATCTTCTTTACTTTATTAAACGGCGAAGTTTTGTTACAGTGTTCTGTAAGTGTTGGAATGTGTCGACGTAGACGCATGATTTTTCTTTTTTCTTTATGGACATACTCGGTTCAGTCGATTACTCAGGCATCTTTGGTATCTACGTTTGATGGTTCTTTCTGAGCTAGTCGGAATAAAATGATTTCGAAAGGTTTTGAGAATTTACTTGCACGTTGACGAGAAATCACAATATTTTCCTTACAAATATCTCTCTAAAGACATTTTCCTTTGAAAAATACAGTTAAAAAAAATTTTATGCACAATTAAATGTACACCTATCGCTTTATTGTTAACACTTTCGTACATAGTTGAAATGATTTAGTTAATATTATAGATAATAAAGATTTATAATTAGGACGAAAAAAAAGTAAAAATTAAAAAGTTTTAAAGACTGTAAATTAGATTTTTTAGCTTCATGAGTTGAGGGTAAGACAAATTAAGAAACAGATTTTTTTTTTTTTTTTTTTGGGGGGGGGGGGATTTAATAGATGACCGATTATGTAACTTATTAAAGATTTACAAATAGGGCAAAAACATTGAAATTAGGAGTTTTAGAGACTTTAAATTTTATGAGCATGGAAATAATGGGGGGAGAAAAGAAAACGTCAATTTTATATGGGGGTGGAAGAAATTATATAACCGATTATTTATTGTTCAATATGAAACAGATAAAGCTGAAAAGGCATTAAAAAAAGACTTTCAAAGATTTTAAACTTAAATAAGGGAACGAAAAAAAAGGGGGGAATTTTATTTGATGACTTATTTATTTACCTTACTAAAGAATAAGAAATAGGACAAAAAAAGACTAAATTTTGTGTTCTTGGTAAGGGTAGAGTCAGAGTAAGCGTCAATTTTGGTGGGGGGGGGGGTATAGTTATATGATTATTTATGATTACAATAAATTAACAGATAGAGTTCAGAATGTTTTAAAAAAAGCAATGACTTTTAAGCTTAAAATTTTGTGATCTGAGGGAAAAAAAAGAGGAATAAGCAGAATTAGTTCTTTTTTTGCGGGGGGGGGGGCGGAAGTTTATCGGCGACTTATTATTTACTTACCTTAGAAAATATTTACAAATAAGTTAAAAAAAATAATAAACGAAAAAAAATTAAGGACTTTAAATTTCAGATGCTTGGTAAGAGGGAGAGGTGAGGAGGAAATACCAATTTCAGTTGGGGTTGGGGGAAGGGAGAAATTTTTATGATCGTTTGTTTATTGTTACAATAAAGTGGCAAATTGAGCAGAAAAGATTAAAAAAAATTAAAGCGTTTTAATGGGTTTTTATTTTAAAATATGGGTACCGTGGATGAGGGAGCAAAAGGGAGAAATGACATTTTCGATGGAGGCAATTTACAAGAACTTTTAATGAAATGAATATGGTGAAATAAATTGATAACGAAATTTATGACTGACTATTTATTGTTAGTTTAAAGTCACAAATAAAACAGAAAATTAAAGAAAATATTAGGGAATTTTAAAGATTTTAAACCTTGATACTGTAAGGGGAGCAAAACGGGAAACGAAATTTCGGAAGAAGGGGAGACAAAGAGTGCAAGATGTTTGGATAAGAATATGGTGTGCATCGAATTTATTGTTCATCTACAGGGAAACATTAGGGATGATTGCTGATAGTGAGTTTTAAATTATGATATGTTTGATTTATGATAAGTTATGGTATAATTAATTTAAACTAATATTTTTGCACAGGCACATAGGTGGTGTATATGAATTGAATAGAATATAAAGAGTGATCAAAGGGTTCCAATGCGATGTATCTCACGAGGGTTGTCGAAAAATGTTAGAAAAGTTCCGGCATATTATACTATCAGCTAAATGTCCTGTCGGCTAATCGTCTTTTCGGCTAAATGTCCTCCCGGCTAATTGCCACGTTCGGCCAGTTGTCTGTCGGCCAATTGTCTGTATTGCTGAAATTATTGCTATTCCGTTGCATAGACACTACACAAAAGATTTCATCAGTAGTACCGAGAATGACTATGAATTAATTAAAGATGTTTTTTAATTTGATTTATGCATTTTCAAGCTCAACTACTTTTAGTATAGATGTTTGACCCGTAGCCGGTCGCAGACATTTAGCCGACAACCAAATAGCCTTCAAGACATTTAGCAGATTGCAGTTAGCTGAGACGTGCATTTAGCCGATACGTACATATAGCCGACAACACAATTAGCTGAAATTTACATACAGCATACAGGACAATTGATCGAAACGGACATATAGTAATAATTTTAGCAATACAGACAATTGACCGACAGGCAACTGGCCGAACGTGGCAATTAGCCGGGAGGACATTTAGCCGAAAAGGCGATTAACCGACAGGACATTTAGCTGATAGTATAATTAGCCGGTACTTTTCTAACATTTTTCGACACCCCTCATGAGATACATCGCATTGGAGCCCTTTGATCACTCTTTCATATTATGTACCTCCCGTTCCCCCTCCCCCAATTTGTATCACCGGGAGCATTTTTCTGACTTTTCCGACATCCGTCAAGTGATATATCATTGGACTGGGCAGCCCTTTGATCACTCTTTCATATTATGCACCTCCCGCTAGGTTACAGTTAATTTGCAGTTTGGTTACAATTGCGATTAGTTACTCTTAGATTACGGTTAGGTTATAATTAAGTTACGTTTAGGTGATAATTAGATTACACTTAAGTTACAGCTTGGTCATGGTAAAGTTATGTTACAGTTACATAACATTTAGCATATGATTAGGTTATAACTAGGTAAACGTTATTTACAGTTAGATTATGGTTAAGTCCCAGTTAGGTTACATTTAGTCTACAATTAGGTTACTGTTAGGTTTTAGTTTGGTTACGGTTACTTCATAATTAGGTTACACTTAGGTTACGTTTAGATTATGGTTAGGTAACTGTTCGGTTATAATTAGGTTACGTTTAGGTGATAATTAGATTACGCTTAGGTTACAGCTTGGTCATGGTAAAGTTGTGTTACAGTTACATTACTGCTAGCATACAATTAGGTTATAATTAGATAAACGTTAGTTACAGTTAGATTACGGTTACGTCCCAGTTAGATTATATTTAGGCTACAATTAGGTTACTGTTAGGTTTCAATTAGGTTACGGTTACTTTATAATTAAGTTACCGTTAGGATACGTTTAGATTACGGTTAAATAACTGTTAGGTTACGTTTAGGTGATAATTAGAATACGCTTAGGTTAGAGCTTGGTCGTGGTAAAGTTATGTTACAGTTACATTACAGTTAGCATACGATTAGGTTATAAGTAGGTAAACGTTAGTTACAGTTAGATTACGGTTACGTCCCAGTTAGGTTACATTTAGGCTACAATTAGGTTACTGTTAGGTTTCAGTTAGGTTACATTTAGGCTACAATTAGGT
Organism: Maratus speciosus; assembly: GCA_963932465.1. NCBI lineage: Eukaryota > Metazoa > Arthropoda > Arachnida > Araneae > Salticidae > Maratus > Maratus speciosus. Next base: position 175,008,647 of record OZ010787.1, read on the forward strand.
TACTGTTAGGTTTCAGTTAGGTTACGGTTATCTTACACTTAGGTTACGTTTAGGTTACAGATAGATTATAGTTACGTCACAGTTTGGTATTGGTTAGGTTACAGTTACGCTACAGTTAGTTTATGCTTAGGTTATAATTAGGTTAAGATCAGGTTACAGTTACGTTACAGTTAAGTCGGATGAATATCCTGTCGGATGAATGTCCATGTCGAATAATTGTCCTCTGTTGGCTAACTGTCTTGTCGGCTAACAGTCGCTGTCGGCTAAACATCCTGTCGTCTAATTGCTGTCTGCTAAATGTCCCGTCGGCTAAGTGACATTGTAGCATATAAATAAATAGGGATATGACAAAAAACTGGATACATGGCCGTCCATGGATAGCAATTCTTAAGCTAATGTTAGCCTTAGAAGTGTGATATCAGTATTTTTCAGCGTATTTATTTCTGAATTAAATTTCAGCTCAGTATGTGGCGTGTATAAAAATTTATAAGGAACATACAGAGCTTCACAAAACAATTGAAGTACGTTTCCGTCTATTGTTAGGAATTAATAAATGTGTATATTCAAATGTGTTATGTGTTTTTCTAACTGAACTAAAAATGTAGGAAAGGGTTCATAATCCATACTTGACACATGGTTTTCCTTTCTTGTTTTATTTATTTTCAATAATTCATCTTCTTATGTTTTTGTATTTCTCAGTTGCAATAATCATGATTTATAGGGTTCCGTACTTAAAAAGTAAAAACGGAATCATTATAAGATCACTCCTGTGTCTGTCTGTCACAGCCATTTTACTCGTAAACTACGGAACGTGGGAAGTTCAAATTGGGAGATGTAATAAAGACTATTGACCCACATATTTACAGATTATTAAACATTCACAAATATATGTGGGAAAAACGTAGAGGGGATAATTAGGTTATTTAAAGAAGAAATATATTTTCTTTGTGTATAGTTTGGGATATCGGTTAAAAGATTCCGTAACGCATAACTCAAAAATACATTTCTTTTAATTTTAGATATTATATTTTCAGAGATATCGTCGAAAATGTAGTGCAAAAATGTGCCCCCCCCCCTACCCATCTATTTTCAAATCTACTGAAACTAAAATTATGAAAAAAATTATAGGTAGTAGAGGTTAATTTAATACTCGCAGGAAAATTATAGCGATTGCCCTAGGTGGCATAGTTTTTCATAAAATCGCATTTTTCTGTTACATACAGATTTCTATTTGCGGGCATTCAGCAAAGGTATCGAAGAGCGCTAAAGGTACCTATCGTATCAAAAGTATAAAAGCATTGTTTATAATGATTTTCGAAAAAAAATTGTCGGTAATTCGCCGAGATATTAAGACTCCTGTCCCTGCCGGCGAAGACACTAACGAGCTAATGCTAATCCGATGGGGAGGAAAAAGTAAAGAAAGGTGCGATGTAGAAACGGATCTCGGCTATATAATGCCAAAAAAAAAATTTAAAATATCGAAATACAAAATAGATATTAGAAAAATCCTTCCCTATACGATTAGCATTAGCTCGTGATTGTCTTCGCTGGCAGGGGCAGGAGCCTTAACCCTTAAAGACACGGTTGGTTTGGACATACATAATGGCAGAGGCGGCGTACTCTATATACCATCGATTTTTAAATACTAGATAACAACTTTTAATGATATATATGTGTAATGCAATACCCAGTAGCAGCATAAAAGCAGTAAACGTCAAATTGTTAAAAACAGACCAATTTAATTATAATTAATCGCATAAATACTATGGGATTCGCGACTAGTTTGCGTTGAGTGGATCTCTCAATACGCATCCCGTGTCTTTAAATGATAATTAAAGACCTATTTGAAAAAACGCGGCACGGACAAAGTCGAGTTGCATCTTTGCGACCTCCTTTCGAAGCGCGCGTAGTACAACGCCAAGTTTAAACTTTGAACAAGGATTTTATTTCATCTACACTGTAAAAAGAAAAATATTTCTATGTTGAATTTAGTTTTATGAAATGCCAAATGAAATTTAAATATGCAGTTTTTTTATTGTTAGTACCAAATTAAGTTCACCATATGCAGATTAAGATACGTTTAAAAAAAGAATTATACAAAATAGCAATATTTAATTTTATTTCGGCTTCATATCTCTTTGAACCTTTGTGGTATACTCAATCATACTTTTCTAATATATACAGCTATACCCAACTCTACGTTGTATAGGTTTTTACAAAGTTTCATTATTCTTTTAAATAATACAGTTAATAATTCATATATTTATTGTACGGAACTCTCTGAGCGCGAGTAATACTCGTACTTGACCGTTTATTTTATATACAAGCTATATGCATTGGTCTGCCAAGTCGTGTCTTGGTGGAAACCATCTGCAGAAAATCAATTTAGTGGTTGATCCGCAGGTTTACCATTGCGTTTTCATGCACCCAAACTTCAATATTTTCATACATTTGGGTGCTGCAAAATACAATGATAAACCAATCGATCAAAAACTAAACTCCGGTGTGCAGGTGTTTTCTATCAAGATATGACTTAGCAGACCATTTGCATTTTAATATGCTAATTGAGTTCTATCTAATCCTAAAATTTCAGCCTTCAACTTGATGAGCTGATGGTCTGTGCAATTGCCACCCGTCGAACAAATCCCTTCCTGTGAAATCTTGTATCACTCTTTAGGAATCTGTGGACAGGCACAAAAACATCCTATCTGTGTTTTTATACCTAGATTGTGTATAAAAACCTTTTTTAGTTCATTACTCTGAATTTGGAGATTTTTGTAACAAATACAGATGTATTTTTTTTTTCTTTTTTTTCTTTACAATTGTTTGAGAAAGACTTTTTTTATTTTCTCTGAAAACTGCTTGGATTTTTCTTTACATTGATATGCAATTCTGATAATGAATTTCATAGAATTCCATTTCAAAGCAATATTTCGAATTTCTTCCAATTTTACCAAAGCATTATTTTTCTTTATCAGAAATCAGTGAAAATAAATTTATTTTTCTGCATCTTTATCTTTAGACTAAGTTACAATTTTATTTTCCCCGCATTGCTGATAGAGATTTTTTTTTTTACCTTGTCAGTTGAAAGCTCACAGTCAAATATCTCCAGAGATTCTCCATCTTCTTCCTCTACTTCCCAGTTAATCATCAGGAGGAGTTGCCGTAATATCCTTTACCAATCTGTGTCCTATATCGGAATTTGGTAAATTAGCAGTGCCTTTAGTTTATAGTCTTTACTTGACCTTACCGATCATGACAGTGTTAAGCTATCATTCGTTGTTGCTAAGAAACTGCTTTTACTAGTTTATAAATTAGCTTGGTAAATTATCACTGGTTTTACTTTGCAGCCTCTACTTGAACTTGCCGATCAAGACAATGGTAAGCTGCCATTCATTGGTGCCCAGAAAATGTTTTTATCAGTTTGTTAAAAACGTCCTACTGACATTTTCTACGTATATAACGCAGACTTTCACAGTGATAGACTTGTTGATGACGGTATTATCCTTCTCCTATAATTCTTGAAAAGCTAATAACAAATTTAATAACTGTTGCTTTGTGAGCCTTAATTTCCTCTCTAATCATTTTATAAAATTGTGTGATTGAATAATGAATTGTAGTAAACGAAAGAATGTGCCATTACAATACAACATGAAATAAAAATGTTAACTAACGCAATCTTTAACAGGATACCAATGTAAATTGAAAGTAAAGATCGAGTGTTATTAAAATTCATAGTAAAAGACCAGAGAAGAATCTATTACCAAATTCCAATTTTTGGGACGGATGCAAAAGTTTGTCGCATATTGTTGATGGAAATTAAAGAAAATGTATTTCGTGTAAATTTCAATTCCTAGCAGTTACATAATTAGCGCTCATCTGGCTAAAGAATCGATGTATTTTCTCAAATCTTCCAAAAAATAAAATATCTTATCCTCAAAATGTTTTGAAGTGATCTAAATAAACGGTCATACGACGATGCAAGTTTTGGAGAATGGTTCTTGGATTGAAGCATTTCATCTCAATTATAACAGTTTGTGTCTGAAGTGGGCTAGATATATGTGGTCTAGCAGTCTTGTTGGAAAACAATGCCTAATTATTGATTGTTTGAAGCTGCTTCTAGCGGATTGCTTGATTTAATTCACTTAATTATAAACAGTATTTCTGCAAACTAATGCTTTATTTTCTACGTAACATCTATTAATAAACAATTTTCTTGTCTCACTGAATGCGAAGAAATATCTTCTGTCGGTAGGAACTGACTTTTGCTTTGATTAAAAGGCCTCTTCGATGTAGTCATCAATGTAGTCTAAATAATTATTAACATTGCTACTATTCCTTATATTCCATGAATTTCGAAAATAATCTGAAAATAAAAACTATGCGTAAATCTGGTTTTTGAATAATGTAGAATAACGTTGTTTTAAAAATATCGACATGTTTTGTAGAAACTGAGTCAGGCTAAAGTTTTAGCTTCATAAAACGTAATTTTTTTTTTTTTACTGCTAATTGTACTGTTAAGTTCCAGGAACAAGAAATTTCCCTCCGAGGAGACCTCTACTTTCAAATATTTAGCCAACAAAGACTTATAAACTGATACAATCAATTATGACTCGTATTCAATCATAGAGGCTTGCTTATAGAAAAAGTTTCAAGCCGAAATGTGCTGGATCGAACCGTAGCTTCCGATTTCACGAGGATGGAGTAGGCATACTTCTATTACAAATTTTTTAATTTTTTTTTTATCCTATTTAATAACTTCAGTTAATTAAGACAATAATAACATTTTAAAATAAGTGGTAGAAATTTGTCTGATTTGCCTCCATTAGAACATCGCTTATAGATCGAATTTGGCAAATTCAAAAGTGGAGATTTCATTATGATTTTATCACATATATATACTTTGCAATGAAATGCTAATTTGGGTGGACTTTCTGCTGAAAATTCCTTCATGAAAACACTTCATTTATTAACATAATCAAATTAAACCTCGTGAAATTGGTCTCCTTCTTCACGCCCCCCCCCCCCCCCCCTCCTTTCTTTATCATTTTATGAGTTTCTCCATCTTCACTGTTCGATTTTTTTTTCAAAAGAAGGTAGTGCGGATGGCCCACTGCCTTTAGTAATGTGGACTATGGTGATTTCAAGTTAAGTTAGAAAACTTAACCAATCTTCTGATTTTCATCAACGTCTTATAACGGTGGATTAAACATGAATTCGCCATTATTCACCAGAGATGAAACAGCAATCTAAACAATGTGAAAGAGCAGTTGAAATTGCGCCAAAGAAAGTGAAAACGGTTCCATCTGCTGGAAAAGCCATGGATACGGTTTTCAGGAATTCACAAAGTGTTGATCATAGAGCACCGGCAAAAAAGTAGAATCGTCACCGGACAGTGTTATGCATTTCTACGGGACCAATTAAAGAGTGCTTATTCCGACAAAACGTCTATACCTGAGCAATAAATACGTGTTCTTTCACCACAGTAGTGCTCTTGCACACATGCTTGTAGTTTTCGCTACGAAAGTCAATGACCTACGCTCTGTAGTGCTTCCACATGCACCTGATTTTGCTCCCAGAGATTATTTCCTTTTCCCAAGCCTGAAGAAATGGCTCGGTAGTCGGAAATTCACTTCAAAATATGGGGTTAAAGCAGAGACCACCACTTCATTTCCAAAGTTAGATAAGGCATATTATGCTAAAGATAATAAAAAGTCGGAAACTCGTTGGTTTAATTTTTTTAAGTTGTAAGGAACTACGTTAAAAAAATTAAATATTGTCAAATTTTTTTCATTTTCTTTGTCGGGCTAATATCCTTTCGAAACACACTCGTATCGATATCAAATTTTATTTTCCCTCCAAAAAAAAAAAAAAAAAAAAAAAAAAAAAAAAAAGGCGGAGTTCAAGAAAAATGCGGGTCCTAGTTGTAATTAAAATTCGACCCCCTCATGCTGAGAACATGACACTATAAAACTTGGTAAGACGGAAACATAAACAATAGGTGCTAAATACCTTTTTAAATGGGTTTTTTGCGTCTTTGCAGATACAATTGCAGGGTATTTTTAGGGGAATAATGAGAATTCCGTTTAAACCAGGGTTTCGTTACAGCTAGGTATCAGAAAATAAATTTGTTACCTAGCAGACATTTATAAAATGTAATATTTTACCATACAGTCTCCTTATTTTCAGTTTAACATTATTATAGTTAATGATAAATTTTCGCGTTCCCTTTGCGTTACAAAAAATATCTTTAGGTTACCTTTGAGAACACATACAACACTGTAGAAAAAAAAAAGACCAAAATACGGAAATACTACTGGCAATCTAGACGCCAGCACTTAGACCGGAATTTAACGGATTTTTTCTGTAATTTAAAGTGAAAAAGTTCCGTTAAAATACGGAAATAGTACTATCGTCTAGATTGCCAGTAGTATTTCCGTAATTTAATCCTTTTTTTACAGTGTAGTGACGGGAAAAAAATGTAAGCGCTAATGTTAAGTCTATGGGAGCGTTATTTTCAAATATCTCGCGTCCTTTTTAATATTTTAAAATGATTTTTTTTTTGCATAGGATAGCTGAGAACGATCTACAACCGGGCTGTTTTTTACTTTTTCGGTTTTGGTTAGAGATATTAAAAAAAAAAAAATTACTTATACTTTCGGAACTGGTGGAATCGGTTCTGAAATTGAAACTATCATAATAAAAGAAAACTGAAACTAAAATCGAAAAAGTAAAACCTAGCCTGGTTGTTGATCGCCCCCAGCTATCCTATGCAAAAATCATTCAAAAATATTAAAATCAAAGCCAGAAAATTGAAAATAACGCCCCCATAGACTTAAAATTAGCATTTTCATTTCTTCCCGTGTCTGAAGTGGGCTCTTGGAAAAAATATGTTACGCAGGACAAATTTCGCATTTTCTTAGACTTTTAAAGGTATACTGTACCCATAAAAATGACAAATATTAAAAATAATAAATATTAATATATTTTTTTAAAGTTTCGAACAAATTGATCAACTCTTTTAAAGTTAACAATCTTTAAAACTTACAAATTTTAAGTTCTTGTTAAATCTTAGTAAATTTAAATTGTTCAAAATTAGGAAAAATTAAAATAATAAAGTCATCAATAATGTTCTTATGCATGTTTTAAAGGCATGAAAAATATGCTAAAAATTAATATAATAAGAAAATGAATAATACAGGTAAAAATCAACTTTCAGGAATTTCTGCCGATTAACGGAAGTGTATTTGCATTCTTTTGTACAGCCCTTACATTAGCAACAAGATTTTATACACGTCACATGTTAAGATAAAATTTTTTCTAGTATAAACATGCTTAAACTACTTTAATCGCACTTCCAGAAATTATGATCCATAGGCGTGCATGCATACAATTCTCTGGATAGCCTTGTATATTATTATATTTAGTTTTTTCTTTCGGAACCGGTTGGAATCCATTCTGAAGTCGAAACTATCCTAATATTTAAAAAAATCTAAAACTAAAATCGAAAAAGTAAAAACTAGCCTGGTTGTCGATCGTCCTCAGCTATCCAATGCAAAAATCTATTAAAATAAAGCGAGAAATTTGAAATTAACGCCCCCATAGACTTAAAATTAGCTTTTTTATTTCTTCCCGTGTCTGAAGTGGGCCCTTAAAGAAAGATGTGTAATACAGGACAAATTTCGCATTTTCTGCGGCTGTTAAAGTTGTACTTTTTCGTTAAAAATAACAAATATTATAAGTAATAAATATTAACAATATTCCTTTAAAGTTGATCAAAACTTTCAAAGTAAACATTCTTTAATACCTACTAGCTTTAAGTTTTTGTTAAATCTTAGTAAATTTCAATTGTTCAAATTATTGAAAAATTAAAATGATAAAGCCATCAATGGATATTCTTGGGCTTGTTTTAACGGCATGAAAAAAATGATAAAATTTAATATAATAAGAAAACGATTAATGCAGATGAAAGTAAACTTTCAGCAATTTCTACCAATAACCGGCAGTATATTTGCATTATTTTGTACAGCTCTTCCATTCGAAATAGTTTATATACACGCAACATGTGAAGATCAAAATTATTGCAGTATAAACATGCTTAAAACAACTGAAATCTTACTTCCAGAAATTATCATTCATAGGCGCGCGCATGCATCCAATTCTTTGAATAGCCTTGTATATTATTATATTTATATTTTACAAACAGTTTCTAATTATAGTTGAACTTGAAAATGTAGAATTTAATTAAAAAAAATTAGCAATTCACTCTCATTCTCAGCAATTCTTCCTAGTTCTTTTGCGTAGCCCTATACACGGTCTATAGAAATCACATATATAATCAAGTATTAAAACGGATATCATAGGTGAAAACTCATTTTTAGCAATCAACTCTAATAGAGAATACTTCGTATACAGTATTGTGTCCAGCAACTTTTATATGCCCCTGTAAATGAAATAAAATGTGATTCACATCATATTCTAATGTAAGCATCTTGTAGTAAACCTCAGTAATGTATATGAATTCCATCTTGTTTGAAATCGTGAAACATAACTAAAACACACTTTGCAAGCAGTATTTTCTGTAATAAAACTGAACTCATGTCTGTGACCCTGTGAATGAATGATAAATGCTTTTCAACCCCTTCACAAAGCATGTTTTACTGCGCATCATAAATTCATATCAATTTTATTATGTTGTAACAGAGAAACGTTATTAAAATACGCCACAAACGTTTTTTCTTAATAGGCCATAATATAAAGAAATATACTTTTAATTCCCCTGTACACGTACCGAAATCACCCACTCGTGGACAGCCAACCTTTCCGCATAGGAGCTGTGCACTTAAATAAGGTGCATAATTTTTATGTTACAATTGTTTTACATCATTAAAGTACACCGCAAATGATTTTTCCCATATAGGCCATAATATAAAAGAATACGCGCGATCTGATAGTAATTAAAATTCGACCCCTCATGCTAAAAACGTGACGCTATAAAACCTGGTAGGACGGAAAAAAAACAATGAGTGCGAAATACCGTTTTAGGTGAGTTGTATCCGTCTTAGCAGATACAATTGTAAAATATTTTTAGGGGAACCATGAAAATATTCAATTTAAACCAGGATTGCGTTACAGTTACGTATTGCAAAATAAATTTGTCAGCTGACAGACTTTTATAAAATGCTATATTTTACCTTACAGTCTCATTATTTTTAGTTTTACATTATTACTAGGGGGCTCTGCCCCCTGCAAGTTACGCTCGCCAACCCCCGTTCAGACACCGCAGAATCTAAAAACACGATAATCTGATGGGTTTAAAAAATATAAGAGAAGATTGAATTATACTGAAAAAAGCTGTGCAGATCTCACTGTAAATGGGTTTCCATTCAATTCCATTTGATTGCAAAAATGTAAGGCCGAATCAGTTGCTGTTAAGACATCCAATGGTTATTTTCGTTTTTGATTAAAGAGGATCAGTTAAACATTTGAAAAATAGCGGAAATAAAATGAATTAAGTATACAGAGTCTTTGTCTCCCGGTATTTTAAAACAATCTCTATAACAATAGCCTAAGTCATGTGACTATCATCAACAGTTTTGGGCGGTCCATTTCGCTTTTTATACTCTAGGTGCCATTTTGGTACTTTAATGTTAGCCATGCACAGGTGATAAGTCGCCAAATATTATTTTATCGCCATCGTTTCATCTATATTATAATAGTTCAAGTCAACAACTGTCATAAACAAATACGGTCTGATCCCTTCGCCTTTCATATGAAACTTTGGCACAGATGTCATATAGGATATTGGCGCGATTTTTTTCCGACGCCAATTTGGGAAACGCATCAACAGCATAAACAACAACATCCGTCTTGCCATATCAAGCAAAATAACAATACTTTGGCGCCAGTACCCGTTGCGTATATGCCATTGGCGTCAGAAAAAAAAATCGCGCCAATATGGGTCCGTATATAACATCTGTACAAAAGATTTCCATTTTGGTTAAAAAATCAAATTTTTTTTTCAAATAAAACTATATAAAAGTTGTCATGGTCACAAAGAATTCTTGGTACTGTTACGCTAGCTGGGTGCAAATCTCGCCAATAGCTTTTTTTCAAATTTCCAGATAGCATTTTTTTTTCGAGCGGTAAATTAAAACATTGATTTGAAGTTGAAATTAAATGTCATGGTTTGTTGCATTATTGGGAAGAGTTCCATATTGTGTGCTGGTTGGCGCGATTGGCGAATGAATCCAAAATGGCGTCAAAAAGCCATTTTAGCGTCTTATAAATTTTTTCAGGATGTCGGAAAAACATGGTCTTTAAATATTTGTAAATATATATATATTTAATAAATCTTATGTATGTCACATGTTAAAAAAAGTACGATGTTTAAACAGATAGTTTTATATATATCACGTATAGAGATATACCTTATACAAATATAGTATATATACACCTATAAATAAATATTATGTACTTATATTTTATGTATTTATTATATTTATTATACATGTCAAATTAAAACAAAGTTATATATTTTTCCGAAAAATATAGGCTAAATGCAAAAAAAAAAAAAAAAAAAAAAAAAAAAAAAAAAAAATACGCAAAAAACATATGAATAAAGTTCATTCCAGAAAAAAAACAACCTCAAAGGCTGAAGATCGCAACAACATCGATTCATTTAACGCCAAAAAAAAATCTCGCCAAAAAAAACCAGCACACAATATGGAACTCTTCCCGCATTATTTAACATTTGGCCAGATGTCACATACGCACCGCAGATTTGGCGTGTTTTTTTATTCATTTTTACAAAAATTTGGCGAAAACCTTGTTTTCGAATAGCAGTTACATATGCATTTTGTGTATTACTTAGTTATCCCGTCGACCAAAAATCTATCGCCAAACTATAATATTAAATGTCAATAATGGTTGATCGTAAATGTCACATTCACTTGACTTTATGTAAGTTACACATGTTTACGTCATCAAGTGATTTTTATTTCGACGTTTTATTTGTATATTTATTAATGCTATACTAATTTATTTGCTCTTTCGTTATTTAAAATAAAAATTATGTCAATTTGTATAATTTGGCGATTTACATAATTTGGCGAATTTGGTCGACGGAATAACTAAGTAGTACCGTATCATAATATTAAAATATTTATTTGCTTAAAAGACGTTATAAAAACGCATTAAAAGTAAATTAAAAATCCATATTATAAATATATTTTATCTATATTTACAAAATATAGATTTTTAATTTAATTTTAATGTGTTTTGATAACGTATTTTAAGCAAATAAATATTTTAATATTATGATATGATTCGTAATGGATGTAATTTTGATTTACTACTCGCACTTATTTACGTAAGTAGTACCGTATTTTTAAATTATTTTCTATTATTTTCAAAAGGAAATAACAAAAAAAAAATAATTAATAACTATAGAACAAAATAATTTATATAATTTTAAAAAAGAAATAAAAGTAAATAAACATTTATTATTAAATAAACAACAATAGCTGAGTTACCATGTCAATCAAAATAATGCCATTTTGGCGCCAATCAGAATCTTTCGATTTGGCGAAAGATTGTTCAAGTAAATTGAATTATAAATAAAAGTAGCACGATACATTTTTTGGCATATATTTAAGGGAGGCCAAACTGGTCGCCAAATTAATTTAAAATAACCTTTTCTGAAATAAGAAAAAAAAATATCTGTTCTGATTAAAATTTCAGTTGCCATCATTAGAAAAATGTACTTAAAACAAGTGGGTAAGTGTGATCACAGATCTCACAGAGGGTTTCATTTAATATTCCTTTAAAACACTTTATCCTTTTGTGAAATCTGTTAGTTCCACATTTCGCAACCAGGGGCGCACTCTATTCTACACAAACCTCTATCCAAAGGAAACTCCGTTTTACAACCTATGCGTAGGTATATTAGTCGAGGGGATCGGGTCTATAGCACCCGAGATAGGTAGGCGCCCCAGGAAATTGCACGGAGCATTCTTTTATAAGCTTTTTATTATGTGCTATGAACTATGTCAAAGTTTCCAGCAGATCGACTTGTTAGATTTCATAATTTTAACAAAATTGCGTTATGTTAGTTGCAAATTCCACCACCAGGGAGCGCACACTATTCATAACAAAAGTGTATCAGATCGAAACTCTGTTAAACAACCTATCAGTGGATGTGTTACTGGAGTTGGTGGCGGCCTTAAGCGAGAAATTAAGAAATTTGCTGAAAGTACTATTCGGAAATAGTGGTAACTAAAATTTTGACATTTTTATATTTCATAAGCAGCACGTGTCTGAGTATATCATAGTGCTCAAAAAACGACACCTAAAATGGTCGTAAACGCTATTTTTTAAAAAAGAAATCCAGCGCCCCTCCCCCGCCCTCCCTTCACAGGAAATTGCATGCACCATTATTTTATAAGCTTTTTATTATGTGTCATGAAGTATCTTAAAGTTGCAAACGGATCGCCTTGTTATATTTCCTAATTTTAACAAAATCGCGTTACGTTAGTTCCGCATTCCACCACCAGGGAGCGCACTCTATTCTTAACAAAAGCATATCTGAACGAAACTCCTTTGCGCAATCTCTCCGTAGATACATTGTCGGGAGGGTGGCGGTGCAGTCTTAACCAACAATTTAAAACATTTTCTGCTATAACAAACGCTAAGATTTAATAAATAAATCTAGTCCCACCCCCCCTCCACTCCTCGAAATATCACACTCCATTCTTTTTTACACTTTTTCTTATGTGTTATAAAGTATCTTAAAGTTTCGAAGACATCGAGTGGCGGTCTTAAACAATAATTTAAGATATTTCCTGAAATTGCTATTCGGAAATAGTGGGATGAACACTTATAAACCTATAAACTTTTTCATATTGAATAATTAATACTTATCTCATAGCGCGCCGTCGAAACACACCACGCAAATTGTTAATTTCCCAATTTAAATGAAATCTCCGTTAAAAAAGCACGTGCCTCCATCTTAATCTGGCATTGGATGGAAATAAAAGGAATAAAATAATAATTAATATCTCAGCTCGTAATGAAGCAATCTCTTTGAACCGGGTATGTATGGAATCTGCGAGAAATTTCCAGCCCGGATGTCAAAAAATTTAATCGAAAAATTTAATATTTAAAAAGTTTAAATTTCGTATTAGACTTTCCTCCCCTTAAATTTCTCCCGCGCCGATATGTCGAGAAATGATGACAGTTGCCTTCCGGTGAATGGAAATCTGTTTTCATTGTTTTTAAAAACACAGAAATTAAATTTTTATCGATCGATTTTTAGTGGATTTTTTGCGTTCTATCCTATGCAGAAATTTGAAATTTATACCAAAATAAAGTAGAATTTTTTCCGCGTATTTCTACACCTGTTACGAATTTGTACGACCGATATTTCGGCAGATCCAATTTTGCTTTTTGAAGGTCCACTTCATTTATTGCTTAAAGTACTCCGTGGTAACCCTGCACCGGCTGATTTGACGGAGCATCCGCCGAGTTTATTGGCAATCATTAGGAGAAATTGGGGAGGATTTCGATAACGTGCATTTTCACCTGCATTCAAAAGGTTGATTGGTTAATTTTAGAATTTAATTAGCCCGTAATTAGGTTAATTACCAACTTTTTCAAAATTTTATGATTTGTTGTTTGATGTGAGGTGTTCAGCTATAAGTACCCAAAATTTCAAGTCTCTAACATGTATAGTTTCTGAGAACGGGCTCTGTGACGGACAGACGGACAGACAGACAGAGAGACAGACAGAGGAGCGAGACGAATAGGGTTTCGTCAGATGAACGAAACCCTAATTAGAAAAAAATTAATATTTCGAAAACTAATTCGAATTTAAAAGTTGTAATACCAGCTTTGAGAACCGCAGATCAATACGGATTTTTGGTGTTAATTTCATCGCAATGTATTCCATATTTTAGGAAAAATAGCCGTGAAACTGAATCAGTCGTTTAATCAGTCGTTTCAAAAAATCGTTTCATAAATTCGTTTCATTAGGATTTTATATATATAGGGTAGATATTTAAAGATAAATTTTCGCGTTTCCTAACCGTTACAAATAATATCTTTATGTTTCATTTGAGAACCCACACTAGTAACGGGAAAAAAAAATGAAAGCGCTAATGTTAAGTCTATGGGAGCATTATATTTTCAATTATTTCGCTTCCTTTTAAACATTTTAAAATGAATTTTTTTGCATAGGATAGCTGAGGACGCTCTATAACCGGGCTAGTTATTACTTTTTCGATTTTTGTTTCAGATATTTTTCTTTAAAATTACTTTTACTTTCATAACCGGTTGGAATCCGCTCTAAAATTTAAACTATCCTATTATATATAAAAAAAACTATAGCCAAAATCGAAAAGTAAAAGCTGTCGATAGTCACCAGATATCCTATGCAAAAAAAAAAGAAAAAAAAAGAAAAAGAAAAAAAACATTCAAAAATATTAAAATCAAAGCGAGAAATATGAAAATGACTCCCCCCCCCCCATAGACTTAAAATTAGCGTTTTCATTCCTTCCCGTGTCTGAAATAGGCTTGCATGCATCCAATTCTTTGAATAGTCTTGTATATTATTATATTTTTATTTTCCAAACATATCTTTCTAAATGTAGTTGAATTTGAAAATAAAATTAATCAATTTCTCAACAATTCTTCCTAGTTCTTTTGCGTAGCCCTATACGTAGTCTATCGAATTTATATATATAATCTAGTATGCAGAAATTTAGTTAAAAACGTATATCATAACTGAAATCTCACTTTCAGCAATCATCCCTAATAGACAATACTTCATATGCAATATTGTATCCAATATCTTTTATGTGCCCCTGTAAATTAAATAAAATGTGATGCACATCATATTATAATGTAAGCATCATATTGTAAACCTCAGTAACGTATATGAATTCCATCTTGTTTGAAATCGTGAAACATAACTAAAACACACTTTGCAAGCAGTTTTTTCTGTAATAAAACTGAACCTTTTTCTGTAACCCTGTAAATGAATGATAAATGCTTTGCTATCCCTGCAGAAAGCATGTTTTACTGCGCCTCATAAATTCATATCAATTTCATTATGTTGTAACAGAAAACGTTATTAAAATACCCCGCAAACGTTTTTTCTTCGTAGTCCATAATGTAACGATATATACTTTTTAATTCCCCTGTACAAGTACCTATGCTCTTCAATAATGCGAATAAATTGTATGTTTAAAATTGTTTTATGTCATTAAAATACACGCAAATGTATTTTCCCACATAGACCATAATATAAAATACTTTTGAATGTCCATGTAAGTGAAGTATAAAATAATAAAAGGTAATACGTATTAGAAAAAAAAATTGCTAGCTAGTATATTTTTATAAAATGCTATATTTTATCTTACAGTTTCATAACTTTTAGTTTTACATTATTAAAGTTAATGATAAATTTTCGCGTTTCCTAACCGTTGCAAAAAAAAAATATATTTGCGTTACATTTGAGAACCCACGCAGGTTACGGGAAAAAAATGTAAACGCTAACGTTAAATATATGGGAGCGTTATTTTCAAATCTCACTTCCTTTTTATCTCACTTCCTTTTTAACATTTTAAAATGATTTTTTTTTTTTGTATAGGATAGCTGAAGACGATCTACAACCGGGCTAGTTTTTACTCTTTCGATTTTGGTTTCAGATATTTAAAAAAAATTACTTTTAATTTCGGAACAGGGGTAAATCGTTTCTGAAATTGAAACTTTCCCAATATATATATATATACTAAACTAAACTCTGCTGCTATACAATCCATGAGGATTAGGGCCGACAGTGCCCATCTTTGTTTTCTTGACCCTAGGCCCGAGGTGCTATACAGCATGCGTCCCGGCCAGGTGGTCAGCCTAACGCGAAATCCTCGGTGTTTAGTTCCCAAGCAAGCTTGGTACTCATTTTATCGACCCCAAAGGGATGAAAGGCTGAGTGAACCTTGCCCAGTCGGGAGTCGAACTCTCGACCTGCGGTGCGGCAGTCAGATGCCCTGACCACTACACCACTGGGCTTTATATATATATATATATATATATATATATATATATATATATATATATAATAAACACCTAATATATAATAACCTAATATATAATAAACACCTAATAAAGTAAAATCTAGCCTGGTTGAAGATCGTGCTCAACTATCCTATGTAAAAAACATCATTCAATAATATTAAAACAAAGCGAGAAATTTTAAATTAACGCCCCCATAGACTTCGTTTTACTTTCTCTCCGTGTCTGAAGTGGGCTCTTTAAAAAATATATCTGTTACACAGGACAAATTTCGTTCTCCGACTGTTAAAGGTGTACTGTCCCCTTAAAAATAATAAATATTAAAGTAATGAACTATAAAAATATTTCTTTAAAATTTTGAACAAGTTGATTTACAATTTTAAAGTTAACAATCTTTAAAACTTATTAACTTTAAATTCTGCTGATTTTTAATTAAAAAAACTGTTTTTCGAACGTAAAATGTTAAATTGTCGAATATTTTATACATATACAAGAATAGGAGGCTTGAAAACCAGTCTCCTGGCCAGGCCACAAATATGTTCTAACAAATTATGACTTTGTAATTATTTGTTAACTATTTTAACTTAAAAAATAATTTAAAAAATACTCGTCTATTTTTTTACCATTTTACTTAATGAACTAGGACTGAAATTTGATTCCTTAATAACTTCTATATGTTGTAACTCCCTCTGTGCGGTTCTGAAATTGTTTATATAAACGAAATGTATAATTTCCTTCGTTATTCATAGAAATATAGAATTTAAAATATTTCATTCTTTCAAGAGTCTTTTGTTGAAATTAAACAATAATTTTAGAAAAAAATAAATCCAAGGTTTGAAATAGGAGTGATCTATTTTAACACGATACAATAATCCAATCACAATTAAATCGTTTCCATTTGCTAAAGTGTTTGGATACTAGCCAATCATATTTTTAATAGGCGTGGTTTTCATCGTCTTGGTAAAGGCGGAGAGCATAACATTACGAGGCCATTTTTGACACATTTTTCATCAAAATCTTTGCATATTTTGCTCAGCCTAATTGTAGTAGAACTATTGAAAGCATGTTATTGGAAAGCTTAAACTCTATATTTTCGTTGTTATTTTTAAAATTTTCCTGAATTTTGCTGATATGAATGTTATAAGACTAAAAAGGACACAACACCTCGAATTTCACTGGATCCTAAATTGACAGGATCCTGAGAATTAAACTACAACGAAAATCGGAAAAGTAAAAAATAGCCCGTAAACAGATAGTCCTCAGCTATCCTGTGCAAAAAAACATTTAAAAATATTAAAAATCAAGCAAGATATTTGAAAATATTGTTCCCATAGACTTATCATTAGCGTTCGAACTTCAAGCCGTGACTAGTGTGGCCTCTTAATGCACTTATGGGATCCGGATCTCACTGATTTTTTTTTTTTTTTTTTTTTTTTTTTTGTGTGTGTGTGTGTGTCATTGCAATTTAACCTACTTTCGTTAATTTATTTATCGACCTACAGGAAAAATTTTTATAAATAGATCAATTTCAATCGATATACAGTATTATGAATTATGATGCAAACATAATTTTGCATGTAATACACGAAACATTTTTTGTTATTTATCCAGGGCGTTTTGTAATTTCTTTTTACATTATATGAAAAATTTATATTTTTTCTTAAACTAACAACAGCAATCAATATTATAAAGCGAAAACATATCCGTGATTGACGGTGGCAACACCAGACGGATAAATTTACCTTTTATTGCGATTTTTTGAAATTCTAAACATTGCAAAATTTTAATTTTCACACCGTCAAATCTTCTTTAAAATGCAATTTGTTTAAAAATTGTACTTTAATTTACTGATTTCTATGGTTATAAAAATAATTTTCAAGCATGAGCTTTTTTTTTTTTTTTTTCTTTTACGTGCAGTTCAATTACAAAAGATGAAAAACCAATAAAAATAATTAAGCGTTTGTTTCTGGCTAATATTCCACAACGAAATTAAAATCTTCAGCAAAAACATGTACATAAATAAAGCAAATCTTTAATAGACATTTAATCGAACTACACACATAAACTACTAAACTATTAGAATTAAGAAAACTGTTGTAGGTAGCAAAATCTCTGGCGATATCTCCGACTATTAACTCCTGGTTTATTTTTAGGAACATATTTTGCATTTACGATAGATGATACAAACTTTACTTTTCTATTTTCAAAAGATTTTGCATTATTGTCTATTAAAATCATTCAGTTTAAAGCATCATTAAAATCATTTTGTAGTTAAAATCATTTTTAACTACTCTAAAAATTTAAACATTGTTTAATTTGTTATACTCTGTATATCAGTAATATGTTACATTTGACAACTGAAGGAGCTTTACAAAACTTGAACTATTTTGAAACAGATAAAAAAAAGCATAAAAAAGTTCTTGAAATAGAAATCTTAATTAGAGAACTCTTGTAAAAATATTACATCATACAAATACACTGTAAAAAAAATTCCGCAACGTTCCTGGGAAAAAATGGGCAGCTGAGTTGCCCATTATTTCCAAGAAACATTTCTTGAAAATGACTGGAACTTTACTGTATATGTTAAAAACATTCAACAGAAATGCCAGTAAGTTTCCTGCGAAATACCAGGAATATTTCTGTTGACAGCAAAACATTACTGACATTTCACAGCATGCAGGATCCGCAGACGATTTTTACATTTCCAGTTGACAATTTTCGCTTTATTATCATTATTTGTTGGAATGAAAAAATATTTTGAAATTGACATCAAAATTATTATTTATAATTTACACGAAAAAATAAATTTTCAGTTAAAATTCAATAAAGTAAATATATATATGATATATTGTTTTTGAACTTTGCTTAAAATATAAAAATATATAAATGTAAATAATAATTAGAAAAAATCTAGACATAAAATATTTTGGATTTACGTCAGTAATTATGTTAGTTTACAAGTTAGATAAAATACACATAAATTTTCATGAAAAAAAAAATCCTAAACGTAATTGTATATTTTTTCCGAAAATAAAAAAAAAATTCAAATTTGCAGCAATTCAAAGTGTTAAATATATATCAAATTTAAATCAAATTGTAAAGTGTTAAAATATAAAATTAATTTTAAAAAAAAAGTCAAGAGGTAGCATCGAACTCGGGCCGTACGCGTGGCGTGCGAGCCTTCTGCGTCCACACCACGAAAGACACATTGAGAGCTGCAAACTAATGGGTATTTGAAACGTATGCTAAACCTCGGCATCTAATTTCTGAAAATCTAAAGCCCATTTGAAGAAATCCTTTCACAAGAATAATTAGAGGTAAGAACTCTAAAACATACTTTAAATTAATCAAAATCGGTGAGAATCATGTTTGATAGTCCCCTGGTTAATGGAGATCCAAATAATAGGTGTATTTTTTTTACACGGTCTGCTCGTTAAACATTCCACAGACAACTACGAGAGATGATCTCTTAGCGATGTCATAGAGGTATTGTATTTTCATCAGAATCATCTTGACATTTGAATCATCTTGAAGGATTATGTCGCCTATTGATTTATTTGCATTCCATATTGATTTTTTTACATTCATTTAAGGAATTCGTTTTCGACACTCGCGCGCGAGCAATGGATTATAGCAAAAAAATAATAAATGGCGGCCGCAGTGTTTTTCTGTTTCCAACTTTTGTTCAGGAACGTTTCAGATAAGAAAACCAGAATTTCACAGGAAAGAGGTAAATTATTCTGAAAACCTGAGAAAAGGCGAAACGTTCCTGGATTTTACATGGAACGTTAGGCAGCCTAAGAGAGACTGCTCAGGGCCGGCTAGGCCTGCCCCTTAGAGCTTAACGTCTCTCCCGGTATGTTCCCCGACACGTTGAGGCTCGTTAGTGAGTACAGCCCTGTCCGGCCGTATGCAAACGGACAATCACAAAATGCTCAAGGGGCGACGCTCACCCGCTAAGGGCGTCTATGCACCACCGACCACAGAACCCAGAATTTATTTTAAAAAGGACAAAGTGGGATTACAAAAATTAGACGAATGCCTTCCCGCCAGGAAAACGCCTACTCGCGACAGAGGGCGGGAGTATGAGAACATTTAAAGTAAAAATAAAATAAAATAAATAATAATAATAATAATAATAAACATCACTGATCCTGGCCGCCGGGGTAGGAACCCCTCTCGCGACAAGGGGCGGCAGGAAGGGAAAAGAATGGAATGCGTGGCACAAGTAAGATGGCACGAGCAAATACTCAAGCGTCCATTGGAGATGTAATGATTTGCGTGGCACAAATAAGATGGCACGAGCAAATACTCAGCGTCCATTGGAGATGTAATGTTTTGTGTGGCACAAGTAAGATGGCACGAGCAGATACTCAAGCGTCCATTGGAGATGTATCTCTTGATAGAATGGTCAGAAGCACGAGCAGAGGCTCTTGCGATCGTAGTAAACCACACATTGATGAGCAAGAGAATTTAATTGGAGCCTACAAAGAGGACTGGATTCTGGTGCTGTTTGAAGATTGATATGGTGACAGTGAGACTGGATGAGCAGAACCAGGGCTTAAGTTAAGTTTGTTAAGTATGTAAGGAAATTGTGAATGTGTTTTAATTTGTTGAGTAGGAGGGTGCGGGAAAGGACGTTTTGGAGCCAGTTGACTGGCAGTATGTCTGGACGCCTCAAGTGCCAGCGTTGCGTGAGAGTACAACTGTAGTACGGGTGACTTATAGTGCCATCTTCACCGCAGACGCAAGTGGCAGTGGATCTTATTTTGAAGCGGTCCAGATATGCCATGAAAGGGCCATGTCCTGTTAAGAAGCTAGTGGTGTAGGGTGTTAAGTTATATAGTGTGAGAGAAACTTTAGGAATTAGCTTATATGTGTGCCTGCCCTTTTTTGAAGTATCCCAGTGCTCCTGCCATCGCGTCAGTATCCTTGCTCTAAGGACCCTTTTGACGTATGACTGGGGCACTGGGAGGTGTGTGTCTATTGTTTCTTTCTGTGTGGCCTTCTTCGCTAGGTTGTCTGCTAGTTCATTGCCAAAGATACCTTTGTGAGCCGAGACGTGACCTAGTGAGATACGATGTAGGAGATTCTTAAGTTTTAGTTTGATTTGCAGTACTAGAGGATGTTTTGTCCTGTGTGCCTGTATTGCCTGCAGGCCAGAGAGGCAGTCACTGTAGATGATAATACTATTGCTAGAGTGGGATTCCACCCACTCTAATGCGTTTAGTATTGCGAACAGCTCCGCTTGGAATACGGAGTTATTATCATCTAGCCTTGCAGACCACTGATGGACCACCACCGTGCCCTCCGTGACGCAATAGGCTGCGCCCACGCCAGTCTCTGTGCCTGAACCATCAGTGAAGAGTGTGGTGCTAAGGGCAGGTGTGTAGCTGTTGCGTGTTGTGTTTACTTGAAAATGTGAAGTCTCCTCAGCGGGGTGGAGCTGCCAGCTCCTGACTTTGTATTGCAATGTTGTGTTTGGAAAAAGAGAATCTATTACTGTGTCACGTTTTAGCTGTAGGATTGAGGATTTGGCGTGTTCATATTCTAGTTGAAGTGTGATGGGTGGAATACCTGTAAGTATATGTAGTGCATCTGTGGAGATTGTGCGGTAGCCTCTTGAAATTTGTAGGAGAAAAGTGCGTTGTATTGATTTTAGTTTAGGTTGTGCTATGGATGATAAATTACCCCCCCAGATACAGGCCCCGTAAAGTATTATTCTTTCGATTATTGTTAGGTACCAGATCTTCAGTGTTTTGTTGTCTACCCCTCCCAATTTAGAAGTTAGTCTTAATGAATTATTATGATATGATGTCAATTTAAGTTTTAGGTCGTTAATGTGTGGGATCCAGTTAAGATTTGCGTCAATGGTTATACCTAGGAGTTTTATGAATTGTACGTGTCGAATGGAGACATTATTGATCCTCATCACTGGAGGGCGTTTTGGATCATATCTGTGTGGTTTGGTGAATACTAGTGCTTGAGACTTTTGTGGTGAGAGTGTGAGGTGCAGTAAATCCAGGAGCCGGCAGAAAATAGGAAGAGCTACGGCAAATTGTTCCTCCAGATGACGTCTGTAACGACCGGAGAAAATGAAGCTGAAATCATCGGCGAAGGCAAATAGTTTAAATCCCAGCCGATTTAGTTCTGTTAGTAGCACATTTGCTACAAGCAACCAGAGGATTGGGCCAAGGCACGAGCCCTGGGGGCAACCCTTCTGTAATCTGTGGGTAGATGTGCCAGCACCCCAGTTAATCAGGACGCTCCTCTGTGAGAGGTAGGAGCCGATGAGACCAGCTATGTTCCCCGGACAGTTGAGTGCTTGTAGTTGTAAGAGAATGTCTCGCCATTCTACGTTGTCGAATGCGCCTTGTATGTCTAGTGAAACGAGTGATGTTGCGTTGCCTTGGGCTATGCTTTCAGTACAGGCAGTCATTATGGCATGAAGTGCGAGCTCGCATGAGTGGCCCTCGCGGAACCCGAATTGTCTGGGGTGGAGAAGGTTGTTTGACTCCAAGAAGTGTGTCAACCGCATAACCAGAAGTTTTTCCAGAAGCTTTCCCAGAGTGGGAAGAAGGCAGATGGGTCTGTATGACTTGGGTTCGGAAGGAGACTTGCCTTGCTTCAGAAAGTAAACTACCTCTCCCTGTCTGAGTACTAAAGGAAAGTACCTCATGGTGAGGCAGAGGTTAGCCCAGCGCGTGAATATGTGTGGAAGTTGTTTGTGAGTGAGTTTTAGTATCCGAAAGTCAATTGAATCCGGCCCTGGGGCCTTCTTGTCATTCAATGTGTATAGTGCTGTTTTTACTTCTGCCTTTGTGAAGCGTTTGTCTTCGTGTGCTGTGAAAAGGATATCCTGGTTGTCTTGTTGGGGATAAGCCGAGGGGCCAAAGAGAGTGTGTGTCAGGAATTCCAGGTTATTTTGTCGCGAGGTTTGGTGAGTTGGTCTTTCTAGACGTATTTCATCCGGAGTGAAGAACTTGCCGGTCAGAAATTTTTGAGTGATGCCGAAAGGGTTCTCATTGTTGCTGCAGAATTTCTTCCACGCCGCCCGTCTCGCCGCCAGAATCTCACGTTTGTAAACTGCTTTAAGTCTCGTACGACGTGCTGCAAGGGTCTTTACTTCAGGGGGGATAGGATTGAGCAGGCGCAATGTTTTAATCTTGCGTCTGAGGGCTGTCAGCTGGTTCCTCCGCTTTCTAAGATCCTTGTTCCAGAATGAGAAAGTGTGTGATTTTTGGACTGTTTTCAGTCGAAAGGAAGCCTTCGCCGCAGTCTGCATGGTTTCGATTAAATTAGATGTGAAAGAGTTGAGTGTGTCTTCGCTGTGCACCCCTTCGAGTTGTGCTGAAAGGGATGACTTATGACTTTTGATGACGTTGTTAAATTTGCGAAGGTTTCCGCGAGTTGTGTTGTAGCGTCTACGTTGCGTGTAGAGTGGAGAGGTCATGTAAGAAAAGTGTATGTATTTATGGTCTGAGCCACTGTGTATGTCTGATACGGACCATTGTGATATTCGTGGTAGGGTGAAGGAATTTGTAATTGTTAGGTCAGGCCAGCCTTCTGCTATGACTCTGTCTTCTGTATCTCGTCTTTCGAAAGTGGCTTCAGAGTTGTGCATGTTTGCAAGTGCCAAGTTATGGATAATTATGTGTCCTGACAGCAAGTCACCCCGGGCGTCTTCACGCGGACATCCCCAGAGGGATGAGTTCGCGTTGAAGTCGCCACCACAGATGAAAGCCTTCCTGTTTGTGATGGTGTGTTCCCATTCCGAGAGACAAAGGCCAAAGTTTGCCGAGGGGGCTGCGTAGCAGGATCCGACGACAATCTCGCCCTCCTTCGCCGTTATGGAGATGAAGACGCTATTGTCGCCTGTAAAGAGATGGGTACATACAAGACTCGAGCTCCTGACAACGATGTGGGCGGAGAGATTCCGAGAGGAAAACCTTCTCCAGTCCTTGCTGAAGATAGCGAGGTTTCCATCGGAGCAGTAAGCATCCTGCAGTAGAGCGATGTCAATCTCGTTCTCTTCCATGTGGTTGATTGTGCTTACACTGGCTGCTATGCAGTGATTGAGGTTTACTTGGAGAAAATTTAGACGGCCTAAAGGAAGGGGTGGGTGGGGAGAAGGTGCTGAGGATGACATTGTATTGTGTATGTTATAAAAAGTTTAAAACCTCCTACCTTGAAAGCCCAAGTTCTGCTGCTGGCTGAAGTAGTCCTCCTGGTAGTAAGGTGAGTAGAGGTTCGGAGGTGGAGCATGACTCGGAAAAGGAAAATAACCTCGATGTGCAGGAGGATGTTCGCCCAGGAGTCCCGGACCAGAGTGGGAGGATGGAGCCGCCGGGGGAGGTGCTTGGGGATTTCGAAAGGGAAGTTGGAAGAGATCATTCAGTCTTGCCCGCTCTCTGTTATACTCGAACTTGAAGGTTGGACAGTTGGAGGCAGAGGCTATGTGATCAGTTCTGCAGTGTGCATTGAAAAGGTTATTTGCGCGTCTACAGTTCACGCACGAGGGGGATTTGTTGCAGGTTGAGGATGGGTGGAGTTCTCCGCAAATTTCGCAGGTTTCATCATTATGGCAGTACTTTGCTACGTGGCCATATCGCTGGCAGTTTCTGCACCTTTGGACTGTGGTGTGTGGCCGCAGTCTGCAGAGATTGTATCCCAGCGGTATGCCTCCATCTTGGATTACTGCCATGGCTAATTTTTCTGACAGAATGAGGTGCCAGTCCTTGCATGAGGGTCTTTTAGAAGGAACGGCTTTAATGAATCGGATTTCGTCTGGGTGATAATCGTAAATTTCATCCAACGTCGAGGTAATATAAGTTAGTGTTGTTCCGTCGGGAACTCCAAACAGGATAGTTTTGTGAAATGGGAGGGTTTTAATGCTGAAGAATAGATCTTCAGCAATTCTAGCATGGGATTTTAGATCACTTAGGACGACTTTCGTTTCTTCGGCGGATCGGCAAAAGAGTTCCAGCTGTCTTCGAAGGCATTTGATTTCCAATACTACTTTTGGACAGGCGATATTTTGTTTTTCGAGCAGGTTTCTAATAGCCAGTCCGGACATGGAGCGTTTCTTGCCCCTGACCACAATTGTTCGAAGATGCCTCTCCTCTCCTAGCCTCCGCTGTGGCTCCGTCGGTACTACCTCCTCTGTCGGTGAAGGGAGCTCTTGAGACTTGCCGTCTTGATCATTATAGAGCAGGGAAGGTTGTTGACTACGAAGGTATGCGTCTCTATCATTATCAATTCTTAATTTGTCTAGTCTGCTATGGAGACTTTTCTCAAGCCTCGCTACTATTTCTTCAGTCTTTGGGATCTGTTGGATCTGGCTGGCAATGTTCTCGTTTAGTGTGGTGAGCTGTTCCTTAAGGAGATCTGCTTTTAAGCGGAGCTTTTCAAACTCCTGTTTGGACTCCTGTACTGATTTTTGATTGGCGTGGTCTTGTTTTCTGATCGATTGGAGGATCAGTTTCACATTTTTCAGGTGGTCAGCAGATTCCTCTGTGAATGTATTTTCGTCCTCTGACAGGACTAAGGTAACGAGGGATTTAGCCTTGTTTGCCAATTCGGCAATGGAATATGTTTGGCTTTCTCCCATTGTGAGCAGCGATGGTATGTGAGAAAAAAAAATAAAGAATGGCTTTGAGAACTAGAATGGCAGATATAGTTTTAAAAAAATATTATAAGTCAGAAGAATGATCCGCGGGTTGTGGGAACCCATCTACAGGCCCCTGTGCGCCGTCCCGGCCTGTTGCATGTTTAGGTTTGGAATAGTGGGTGGGAAGGTAACGAGGCATTTAGTCTGTGAGCCCCTGCATCTGCTCAGCACTGTAATTAGATATGTTAGGAGTTGTTTTTGGATAAAATTGTTGTAATTTTATTTTAGGGCGTGGGGGTACTGGACAAGATGAATTTAAGGTGGGTTTGGACATGAGTGTCGAAATATTCTAAGTTTCCAGTAAAAAAATGAAAAAGAAAATTAAAGCTCGAATTAAATGTGTATTAGGAGATGAAAAGATACGTTTATTGTTGAAAATAAAGAATTTAATATTTTTGCTGAGTAAGTTAGTCTAGCAGAACACGGGAACACAGGTTAACACAGGTTAAAGTTTAAAAATTTGCTGGACACAGGAACATAGGGGGCTGGACATTGAAGAAAGTATGGGGGGGGGGGGTGGACTTAGATGAATTTTGAAGTGGGTTTGGACTTTGACGAAATTTAGGATATAAGGGCCGAAATGTTCTAAGTTCCCGTAAAAAAAAAAAAAAAAAAAAAAAAAAAAAAAAAAAAAAAATGAAAACGATGGTTAAAGTTCGAATTTAATATGCATTGGGAGATGAAAAAACAAGTTTATTGTTGAAAATAAGGAATTTAAAATTCTTACTGAAAATAAGATAAGGGTCCAGCAAAACACAGGTTAAAAATTTAATAAGTTCTGCTGGATACAAAGTTCCTAGTGATTTTTTTTTTCTTTTTTCTCGCAAAAAGGAAAAAGAAAGTTAAAGTTCGAATTGTTGTATTGTTATTGTATTGTAAAGTTCGAAAGTATGTATTTGGAGATGAAAAATCATGTTTATTGTTCAACATGAGGAATTTAGTATTTGTACTGGAAGTAAGTTAAGAGTCCAGCAGAACACGGGACAATGAGGGAAAAATCTTTAAAAGAGGGGTGGGAGAATTAAGCATTTTTGAAATATTGTTGGATTTTGACAAATTACAGGCAGAAGGGACATACAAAAAAAAATGACATGTAAACAAATTGGCTGCTAAGCCCGTCCAGAGACCACCGGCGGACACGGGGGAATTGAACAGAAGTGGCTGAGTCTCTAGAAAATCAAGTCTCAAGAACAACTTTTTCTAATTTGTTGAAATGGTGAGGGGAAAAAATAATAATACAAGCTTTATTTGCAATATGGGAATAATTTCAAAGTTCAGTAATTGAGAAAAAATTTCAATAAAATGACAAACACTTTTAATTTAAATAAATAAGTGGTTAGATAAAATATAAAATAAAGTCAGATGGGGAGAAAAAAGAGAAAAAAGTTTTAAGTTTTGAAAAATAAATGAAAAACTGAGAATAAGTTAGAGTCCAAAATGAGCTAAAAGCTTGTAGAAAAAAAAATGTTTCTTATTAGATAATTAAGAGTAAAATTAGGCAACATTATCTCGATTGAAATCAGCAGCAATTAACCTGCATTAGGCCTGCTATTAGAGTTAGGATGAGACAAGCAAGAAGTGTAGCAAAACCCGAACCATGTGCTCGCTATGGGCCGCGAAATTCCAAAATGGAGGGCGAAAACCACAGCCAGGCGAAGCCCAGACACCCCACTGGTCACCAGGTCGCGTCCCCTACAGTGAGCAATCTCTAGTGGTATGGGAAACATCCAATACTCCATTTACGGAAGAAAAAAAAAAATCCATTTCCCTTTCTACCCTTCTTTTTAATGAAAAAAAAAATCCCTCTTTTTCTTCTCTCCCCCCCCCTTTTTAAAAGAAAAAAGCCGGCAATTTTGAAGAGAACCCCACCGCCCCATTCAAAACAAGCCACCAAAACCAACCCTAGATACCCCGACGATTCCCTAAAAAACTTGAATTAAAGACTCCGAACCCAAGCCGCATTGCACACATGGAACGTTACCATTTTTTTTTTTTTTTTTTTTTTTTTTACAGTGTATATAAGAACGAATAAGCAAAGCAAAGAAAAGAAAAGAAAACATCTGCTCAGTTTCTCGGACCGCCAAAAACCGCAAACGATATTCAAATAAAAGACAACATATTGCATTTGATCTTTGGAACACGCAAAGAGAGTTTGCAGAAAAAATGGCTGTTTTGTGTACGTATATAGTCAGTCTGGATTTAAAAATTTAACCAAAAAAATTCGCAGGAGTCCTTCCATGTGTGCTAGAGGAATTATGTGTCCGAGAAAAGTTCATTGGCTTTGGCATGGTTAAAAGAATTCATGTCATTGCGATTGTACTTATTATCGGAACATATATTTGTTCAACAAACTATATGGATTACGTCAAAAAATGAAAAACAACATCAATGAAAAAAAGGTATGGAAAAGTAATATTACCCTGTTAGCTTTTCTTTAAATTATAACGATTTTATTGAAATTGTCTATTAATAATTGTAATCTGATGATAAAAATCAATTATTTAAATTACATTTTAATAAGATTTGTTTACTTTTAAAATATCATTCGTTAAAATTACATGTTTTCTGAAATTTTAAAATGATGTGGAAAAATATTATAATCTAAGTTTAATATAATTAGCAGATGTTTAAATATATTTAAATTACTGAATAAAAAAAGCTTTCTTATTTAATAAAACTGTGTGCAAGCTTAATTTTTAAACTTTGTATCAACGTAACGGTATGAAACAATTTGCACTGCATATTTTTATTAAAAAAATATCTACTCAGAAGATGAATTTATAAAAAAGTAAGAATTTGTGGACACAATGGAAAAGTACTATAAAAAAAATCATGTATATGTAGTATTAACAAACAAACAACAACAACAAAAAAAATCAATGTCAGTGAGTATTATTCAATGTTAGAAATATTATAAAATTTATAAAAATATATTCATGACGGGTGAGAACTTTTCAGCTGTTAAACATTCTAATTGGAAAGTTTTCAAAATTATCTTCAAGTTTGAATTCATTAACAAATGAAATATTAAAGTTATGCAACCAGTGATAATTTAAATATGATTTTGCTGAAAGATTTTAATTATTAAGCACAATAATGCATATATTTGAAGAAATGAAGCTACAATGTAATAACTCTATTTTATTATTATTTTTTTAATTCTGGATAATTTTGATAATTTATTTTCTGAATGATTTTATAGAGAGAAATTTCGAAATATCTATATACTGTATACATTATCAACATTATCAACACATGATTAACCAAAAAAAAAAGTTTAAAAAAAAATAGCGTACGAAAATTACAATAATGCATTCCGCAGTTTAAATTAATTAATTTTTATTCGATATTCTTTTAAAATGTTTCTATATTTTCACGAATTTAGTTCTAAAAATACGAGTTTACAAACTGATTTCTTAATTTTTTCACATTTTTCTGGATTTTACTCCATTTTAACTAATTTTTCTTGTCTGTTAGGCGGAGGGTTAAATTGGGGCTTGTTATTTATAATTATCATCTAAACCTGTAAATAAAATAATAATAATGTACCAATGAGTGATTCTATTTTCTGTTTATGGTCTGAATTTTTATACTTTATTCACATTAACATAGCTGCCAACTTTTACGCATTTTTGTTACCACTAAAATTTAACAGAAATTTTTGTATTTTTTAATCGGCAGATTATGTCGATTAAACAAGACAACGTTTATTATAAAATTTTAGTAGTGAGAAAAAAGCGTAAAAGTTGGCAACTGTGTATTAAAAAGTGACTAACTATTTGACACTGTGTTCATTACTATTATTATGTTTAGCTGTGTCATATAAAAATAAGTATGATTATATGCATTTCTAACAGACTACATATATAAAAAAATTTACCACACTTAATTTAAAAACCCGTAGAGTACATACTCTCAAATCCGCTTGTACTATTTATGATGATATCAGAATGATATTGCCCCTGGCAACAGATACCCAGCCAGATAGATTCTCGTGAAAACTTATAAAAAGTTTCATATTAGACGGGAAGTAGAATAGCTGCGGTACTGTGCAATATAAAAAATAAATGTTCATTGTTATAAAAAAAATCATAGATAGTAAGAGTTATGATTATTTTTTAATATATAATTTCATAAATAAAAATTTAATTTTGGCAATCAATTATTAAAGTTATTTTTGAATAATCAAAAATTTATTTTTAAGTATGTATTTTACTGCAGGAAAACACTAATGTAAAATGAATTAACCTTTTGTATCACCGTGTTGCATATCTGCAACATACACAAAAGTCAAAGTTATACAGTGAGCTTCAACGGGCGATCTTATTTATTGCTGCTATCTCCAAACATAGCAATTGTTGCCACAATTTTTCTTAGAATTCTCAACATACGGCGATACTGAGTTAATTTTTCATATCAAAGTTTTACTGATCATTTGAGAAGTTTCAGATCGTTTTTTCTAAAATGAACTTCGTAAAGTTTGTAAAATTAAAAAGGCTGGAGATGGCCTAAAATAGATTTTTTACAAAGGTAAATTCGTTTATTTTACAATTTTGTACTTCAAAATTGACAATATTGATGAGAAGTGTGTAATTTTCTGCTTATTGCAAATATGAAAGAAAAAACGATTTATTATTTTTACGTTTTAAATCATTTTTTAGATGTTTAAAATTCGAAATTCTAGCATTCCAGTAAATATTTGAAATTTCAACATGAAATAGCACTTAAAATAATTATTTGATTTAAAAACTGTCGCTTTCAGCATGTTTATCATATATTTTGCTATAAAACTATACGAGTTTTCATATATTTACATGCCATAATTTTCTTAATATAGGCCGTGAAAGTCAAAAGTTTACAATAAACTGAATTACAAAAGCAGCAGCGTTTGTTACTTTTTTTCAGAATAGAGAGACAGCATGACAAATCAGTGTACAATTTAGAATCAAAATAGTTTAATCTTTTTCTAGGTAGTTTTTGTGTTATAGAGAACTCCGAGGATGAATTTCCAAATTATAAAGCATATATGATTTTATAATAATATATGATGCAAATAATATTTCGTGAGGTATATGGTCCAGTTATAATTTTTCATGTAATTATTCATACATATATGTATATGATATGTGTATATAAGATGTGCATATATATGTGTGTCTGTGTGTGTGTGTATGTATGTATGTATAAGACATATATAAATGCATTTATATTTATCATATATGGCATAAAAGACGTAAATAATATGTATATAATTAGGTATATATGATAAAGACAGCGTTTGGAGTGTGTATATATATATACACACACACACATACACACACACATACATATATATATGTATATATGTATATATATACACACATATGTGATGCATATATAAACTTCGCTATGATCTTGGCGAGATCGTAACTATAATTTTGGCGTAATGCAATTTATAGGAGCCGATATAACAAAGAAGAACCCTATTTTCTGTGTCTCAGCTTGTTTGGATTAACATACGTTTACTGTATTATAAACATATTTATATGTATTTTATAGTAAGCTTTATCATACTATTAAAACACATAAAATATAATTACTTAATATCGGCTTTCCTATTTATCTTTTAATGTTTTACTTGCTGTTGTGAAACTGAAAGAATCACCAGTGACTTAGAAATCGTAATGTGTATACTAAATGGGATAAATAAATTTCATTTAGTCTCTCTATAGTTTAAAGAATACAAAAAGTACTGCATACTACACGATATTATTTTTTATGTACATTTATTTTGATAATGCTTTCAAAATTTAAACAAAAATGTTTCTTTAGTGATTGTAACTAATAAAAAAATGCATCGATCTTATTTCGATAAATGAAAGTTGAAATTCTAGTGCTATATTCGCTTTGAGTTAAATAATTAAAATACATATAAAAGCACAAATAATTATACAGAAATTACTTTCAGGTGCATAAATATAATATGAAGATATTAAAAATACAAATTAAAAATATCTTAATTTATTATTAAAACCATTAAATGATTATGGAATTATTTCATTCCAAAATATGGAATATCGCAACGTTCGCCATTCCTATTATCCTGTTAGTATATAATTCGTTGATAGAGAAATCAGGTTCAAGATGATACTTATTATTTTTACTAAAATTGGGGCAGAATATCATCCACCTGTTTCGTTTATAATAAGTTATGCTTACCCCCGTGCAAGGGCAAGGGCAAGAAGATATTATTACTGTTGAATGCATTATGTAACAAAAATATATTATTAAATAATTTTAAGTATTAAGTATTTCCAAGTGTTATTTGCTATAAAATTATTTCATACATAATAGTGATATTTTATTAACTTCTTTGCTTTATTTAAGTAAAAAAATATATATATGGGGCTGTCCATAAATGATGTCACATTTGTTTTCAAAATTTTTTACCCCTATCCCCCTTGTCACAATTTCACGACCCCCCCCGCACCCCTCTAAGAGTGGCATAATTTGTGGGCAGCGCTTATATATATGGGAGTAATAAATGCATAACCATACTAGTATATCATTGCAAACGTATAAAAATAAAAACAAAGAAAAAAAATTGTATAAATAAAAAGAATATTTAGACACTGATGACGATATCATTAGGAAGAAGGGACTAAAAGAATGATGATTTATGATATCATAAGGGGTGGAAGGGGTCGAAAATCGCCAAAAAGTTGATCGTTATGTATGTATAGCCTCTAAGAAGATACTTATAATAAAAATATTTTGTCTGGAGTATACATAATTTAAGCTGTTTCAGAGAACGTGTAAATATAGGCAAGCTGATTATATTAAAATTCAGAGACACAAGAGTGTCGCGGGCGCAGACGCAGCCAATTAAAGTAGGGGCTGACAGGCTTCGTTCGCGCCATCAGTTACTGATGCGTCAAATATTTACAGAGAATTAACAACTTTTTTCGCACCAGGCGCGAAATATTGTTGCTGCGGCGATGCTTAGATATCAGAGCTTGAAATTAACTCCCCACCCCCCCATGAGCTTTCAATATTTTTTTCTGAATCAACTAAATAAAAAATATTTCACCTTTGAGTCGATCCTGTTTTATGCAAAAACAGGTATATCGATGATAAGAAAACGATTTGTCTATATGTGGCATGTAAATTGCCTAATGACATTATGAGTACACTTTTTGCTTACTAGAAAGAGCAAACACTTCAACCCTATGAGATTGTTTTTCATGTATTTGTTTTTGCTATCATGAAAACATTTAATTTGCAATTTACACATACCGAATTATAAAGATAACGCTATGTACACAAAAATCTGCATATTTTGAATATTAAAATAAATCTGTGTTTTGTGTATTACGCAGAAATATGTGTAATAACAGGTTATAACACACATATCTGTGTATTTTTTATATTACACAAATATATGTGTATTTTATACATTACGCAAAGATATGTGTATTCTGCATATTACATAAAAGTATGTGTAAAAACAGAATATTACACAGATATATGTGTAAGAATATTACACAGAAATATGTGTATTCCTGTACAATTTACACATTAAAGTGTGTATTTCAAGACTTATCACCTAATTTTTACACTTGGACTTATCATCAAATTAGACATTAAAATGTGTACTTTAAAATTTACACATTAAGCGTGTATTTTGGCAATTTACACACCAATTTACACATATAGACAAATCGTTTTTGTATCATCGATATACCTGTTTTTGTGTGTAAATTTACACATTTATTTATTAGAGTACAGAAATGCAAAAAATGCTGCCATGATATTAGTTTGATTTGTTATACAGTTGAACCTCGATCCATCGTTTTTCAAGGGATGCGTGAAAAAAAACGATGAATCCGGGAAAACGATGAATGCGGGTTAACGTCAAAACACGATAAAAAAACAATATTTTAACACTACTAATATCTGCAATGAACTATACTAATAAATACTAATTTGTTACTTACCAAACTGTCAAAGAAATAATTTGTAGAAAATTGATATTTATTTTAAAAAATCAGTAACTTTACGTTGGGACATTCGTTTTTTTTAACCCCTTGGGGACGAGCGACATATATAAGTGCCGCAAAAAGGCCTAAGGATCCTTGTTTATCCTCACCAGTAAAATTTTACTGTAAAATTTGCTTTATTTAATCCGAGAATTTTTCCGATTTGAAAAGGCACAATCTTATGTTTTTAAAAACCGGTAGCAAAATAATAAACATTTCGTAAAAGGCTCCCGTCGCGAAGGGGTTAATTAAACAACACATTTTCAAGAAGTACAACATTTTTCCTGTCATTCTGTGTAATTTCATGCGCATATATAAAAGTTCGTACAGTTTCAAATGCCGTAATTGCATCAGAGAAAATTGGAAATGGTGTAGTCGAACTTCATCCGCATGAACATTGTCCTCTGCGTCTTCGCCATTATTTTCATTTTTTGCTTAATCACACATTTCTACTATGCTTAATACACCACATGTCGCAACATCTTGATCAATGGAAATATAATCCCTATATTTCACACCAGATACATCCTCTGTTACATGCAACCACTCTTCATCCGCATTGTCGTCACCATCATCAGCATTTTCTTTCCCTTCTGTTGAGCATTCTTCATCAATTTTTCGTTCAAAACCGCATTTCACGAAACAATTCTGGATGGCTGACGAGATTACTTCATGCCGTGGTGAAAGTACAAAATGAATAGCTTGCAGAAGGTCTATTTTTGGAGTAGGTCCTCTTGCTTGTTACGTGAAATATAAAGATCTTTTCACTAGCTTTCTCCTGTAAAATTGCTTAAAACAGTTGATTATCCCTGTATCAAGAGGTTGTACTTTATATTTCCAAAGACGACATATCCAGTATATGAGCTGAACATTTGTCAATGAATAGAATGTTTTTCTTTCTTTCTTTTTTTTTTAAGCGCTGATTAATCTGTCAAAGACATGAAGAAATTTTGTAAAAATATAATTTTCATCCATGCTTTGGCTTTCGAATGGTATACTGCTGGTAGTTTCTTTACATTCTTAAAGCATCGAGGTCTAGCAGATTTACCAGTTTCGAGGGGTACTCGTTTATCAGAATCGTCCTTATTTGTGCATAGTAGCACTGTAAGTCTTTCTTTAGAATGTTTACCGCCATGACAAGACTCTCCTCTGCAAGCTAGCGTTCTCTCTGGCAGACATTTATAAAACAGGCCTGTTTCGCCTGCATTATACATGTCACAATTCTTGTATCCTTCTAGTATCTTCGGAAGTTTTCCGTACCACATTTCTATAGCATCAATATTTACTTCTGCAGCACTTTCCCCGGATAATTTCATGGATACCAATCCGTGGCGAATTTTAAAACATGAAATCCATCCATTTGATGCAGAAAAAGTATCCTTGCCAAATTAGGCAGCTATTTCAAGTGCGTTTTCTCAAAGAATATTCCCGTATCCACAGCAATAGTTGACGGAGAAGCTTGCACGTACCAAACGAAGAGAAGTCATTCCATCTCGCTCTAAGTAAACATTTTGCTAGTTTTTCTCTTTTTTGCAGACGTCCCATACTTATCTTTCTACTGTCTAATTTCTTTCTTTTTCAAAATTATCGAAGTCAGGGTTGAAGCCGGTATACATAACGTTTGGTAATGTTATTTTATTTCTGAAAAGGATTCCTTTTCACCTCATCTATGATTGAAGCCTTTCTCATAAGTTTCGGATTTTTTTGGCAATTCTTAAAATTCACAGCACGCAAAAACTTTAGCGCAGAATGCAGTAAATTAAAAGCTCGTACTCTTGAAATTAAACATGTACACCGCACAAAACATATTAGCCAGGAATTTGAAAGAATGTGGAAACTGGCCGAAGTAGATGCATTGATCCTTACCTTTATACAAAACAGAATAACCCATTCTCCAAACAAGAACACGTGTTCCGCATTCAGTTATTTTCACGTACATATACACGTAACGTCACTATATCACCCCTAGTCCCTATTTTTTCTCCCCAAAACAGCACAAATGAATTATTTTAGGATAAAAGAAGTAATCCCAGTTTGTATGGCATATGGACCTGCTTGAGATTCAATTTCATTTCGGTGAGGAGAAAAATTTCAAAACGATGAATGCGGGAAAACGACTTCTTGAAGAACGATGCATGCGGGTTTCGTTAATATTATTTAAATATAATTTGTGCAGGGACCATAGAAATAAAACGATCAATGCGGGAAAACTATGAATGCGGGAACGATAGATCGGGGTTTCAATGTATTAGTGGTAACTTATGAAATTACATATTTTCAGTTTTATTTTTTTTTCTGTAATTATATTAAATATAATTTCATTAATTAAAATATAAAATGTAGAATACGTTCCTAACAAGAGAATTAATTTTTTAATAATTATTAAATTTAAACAGTTTTAACAATGTTGCAGTTATTTATTATTTTAATAGATGCAAATATCTGAAGTATTTAATATAGGTTTACATAATTATTACGAAATATTAAGGCGCATAATGTTATTGTATCTATTACATAATAAAATAACTAATTTAAAATTTTTATAATATATTTAACCACTAAGAATAATTTTATTAATTAAACATTAAAACGTAGATTAAGTCAGACATTTAGAGGCCGATTGTTTTGGAAACTTTCAATTCTTCATATAATACAATTATGGTTGCCACGTGTCATCTTTCTCTTAGAGTTAATTTGGAGTCCTAAAATCGTACAGTCACAATTTATGTATAGAACCTGTAAAATCTCAATAAATAGGTTAATAATATGAATAAATGTAGAACTGTCTTCCAAATTTAAGCTAACCCCGTCAGAGGCAAAGTACTTCCATTGCTAAAATGTTGAAATGAATGAATAACTCCGGAATTTATGCACACATTTATACTATTTTTCACATACATAATAAACGGAGAAAAAATTACCAAAATTCTGGTGGCATTGTTGCATTTATTAATTAAAATTAAGTGGTTTCGTAAACATACCATCGACCCTGAAATAGTTAAAAAGATGCAACCTTACAACTGTAATAACTCGTGTCATTTTTAATATTTTAAAGAATATTTTTCAGATATATTAATGCTTTTTCCCCCACATCCATAAAATTGCCTAGTTTAAACTGTATTTATAACTGACACTAAATATTGTGTAGAAAAATAATTTTTTTTTTCAGAAGTATTTGAAAAGTTTTCTCCGTTTGATAGAAATGCTTCTAAATCTCAGAATAACTTTCTTTTTCTGTTCGATGCTACAACGAACATCTCTTAATTTGAAATTTTTTTAAGGGGCTATACATATATAACTATATAACACTTTAGGGGGTAGGTGTGGTCTGGCAATGGATATCGTAAGATATTTCTAGGGGGAGAGGGAGGCTGTCTTTTGACATCGTTATCATTTTTTATCCAAACTAAATTTTCTTTTTTTGATATTTTTTTTTTTTTTTTTACATCAATATAATCTATTATCTTTTTTTTCTTTTAGTCTATTACTTATTTTTATGAAAATACAAAGTTATTATTAAAACCATTATAAATCATTCCTTTCCAAAATATGGAATATCGCAACGTTCGCCGTTCCTATTCTTCTGCTAGTACATTATTCGTTGTTAGTGAAATCAGATTCGAAATGATGCTTATTATGTTTATTAGAAAAAATGGGGAAGAATATCGTCCACATGTTTCGTTTATAAATGTTTCGTTAATATTCCTTTTCGAAGTTATGCTTACTCCCGTGTAAGGACAAGTGCAAGAAGACATTATTACTGTTGAATGCATTATTTGATATAAAATTATTTTAGTTATTAGAGTGATATTTTATTAACTTATTTTCTTCATTTAATTAAAAAACTGTATACTGTCCGTAAATGATGTCACTTTTTTAGTATTTTTGACTCCTCTCCCCCCTCCCCTTGTCACAAACTGTCACAATTTCACGCTCCCCCCTCTCCAAGCGTGGCGTCATTTGTATACAGCCGCTTTATATATGGGAATAATAAATGTACTTGTAGGTCATTGCAAACGTATAAAAAGAAAAACAAAGAAAAAAAATTGTAAAAATGAAAAGAATTTTTAGACGTTGATGACGATATCATTAGGCAGAGGGGACAGGTAGAATGACGACGCATGATATCATAAGGGGAGGAAGGGGTCGAAAGTCGCCAAAAAGTTGATCGTTACAGATGTATAGCCTCTAAGAAGATATTTTTAATAAAAGTCTTTTGTCTGGAGTATACCTAATTTAAGCTGTTTCAGAGAACGTGGCAAGCTGATTATACAAAAATACAGAGACACAAGAGTAGTTCGGGCGCAGACGCAGCCAATTAAAGTAGGCTCTGGCAGACTTCGTTCGAGCCATCAGTTACGGATGCGTCAACTATCTACAGAGAAATTAACAATGTTTTTCGCACCAGGCGCAAAATATTATTGCTGCGGCGATACTTACAAGGAGAGGGCCAACCTTGTTAATCACAGATTTTGATTATTTTAATATATGTTGTAGAGTAGACACCCCTTAGTGTCAGGTTCAACGGATTTTATCCAACGCTCCTTAGTTCTTGAGAAACCGTGGGGTCTAATAATAGTACACAACTTAAATACATACATTTCAACCGCAATGATGGATTGGTCGTAGCTCAGTTGGTACGGCATTCACAGGCTGATCTGCGGGCTCGGGTTCGGTACCCGAACGCGCTACATTTGTTTTTCTCATTTTTTGTTTTATAAATATACTTGTAATTAAAGCAATGCGTAAATGATGTTTCTTTAAAATCACGAATTGACACAATTGCTCAATATTATTGCATCGATAAAGAATATATGAAATACATTTTAAAAGTGATTTTTAAAAAAATTAACAGTTTTAAGATGTTTTATACAACTATTTAGTTAAAAGTAAAAAATTAAATAGGTTAAAATTATAATTGATATACAATATTATAAATTTTAATTGACAATGAGATTATTAATTATACTTATAAGTATATTTATAAAACAAAAAATGAGAAAAACAAATGTAGCGCATTCAGGTATCGAACCCGGGCCCGCGGATCAGGCCGGCAAATGCTGTACCAACTGAGCTACGACCAACCTATCATGCGGTTGCAAAGTAAGTATTTAAGTTGTCTACTATTATTAGACCCCCGCCCCGGTTTCTCAAGAACTAAGGAGCGTTGGATAAAATCCGTTGAACCTGACACTAAGGGGTCTCTACCCTACAACATATATTAAAATAATCAAAATCTGTGATTAACAAGGTTGGCCCTCTCCTTGTTAGATATCAGAGCTTGAAATTAACTTTTTTTTCCAGAAAATTTCAATATTTTTTTCTGAATCAATTAAATAAAAAGTATTTCATCTTCGAGTCGTTCCTGTTTTATGCAAAAACAGGTATATCGATGATAAGAAAACGATTTGTCTATATGTCGCATGTAAATGGCCTAATGACATGAGTTCACTTTTTGCTTACTACGAAGAACAAACACATTAACCCTATGAGATTTTTTCATGTATTTTTTTTTAATTTAATTTGCAATTTACACATACCAAAGTATAAAGATAACACTATGTACACAAAAATCTGCATATTTTGAATATTAAAATAAAATCTGTTTTGTATATTACGCAGAAATATGTGTAAGAACAGAATATAACACACATATCTGTGTATTTTGCATATTGCACAATAATATGTGTATTTTATACATTACACAAAGATATGTATATTTTTCATATTACACAAAAATATGTGTAAAAAAGTTACACCGATATATGTGTAAGAATATTACACAGAAATATGTGTATTCCTGTACAATTTACACATTAAAGTGTGTATTTGAAGAGTTATCACCTAATTTTTACACATTTGGACTTATCATCAAATTACACATTAAAATGTGTATTTAAAAATTTACACATTTTTGTCAATTTACACACCAATTTAGAGATATAAACAAATTGTTTTTGTATAATCGATATACCTGTTTTTGTGTGGAAATTTACAAATTTTTTTTTGGAGTGTAATAGATGACTCGAACAGTTTCTTAAACAATATTATTCAGTTGGTACTTTAAAGTACCGCCGTAGCATAAAGAGTTAAAGTACAGAGGGCAGTCAGCAGCGTTAACTATTTTCATGGTTACATTGTGCTTTATATCAAGAAATTTTTTTATGTTTTCAATGTGTTTGTCAAGCAAAAAGGAAATTCTGCTAATACTTAAACGTCCGGGTAATTGAACAGGGTCTTAAAAAAGTTAAAATAAATTTATAAAAATCTCATGATGAATGAGAGCGGCACCGACATGGAAGAACAAAATTTGAAAAGGCAAAAGAAAAAGAAAAGGAATCCTTCTGGGTCAGAAGCAATAGTATGTTCATTTTCTTTTCTTTTAATGTACAGCCGTGGAAAAAAAAGTAAACACCCCCTACTAACTCCTCAACAAAATATCGTAGAAGAAAATTACTGGTACCACACGATTGGAAATAAAGTCTACTTTTAAATGATATAGATAAAATTTGCTTAGTGTGCCATCTGCATATTAAAACGAGCCATAACTTTGTTTTTTTCAATAGCAGTACACATTTCTGACAGCATAAATGAACTCTACACCCTTCAATCAGCCTAAAAACAATTTTTATGAAATTCGTACCATAAGTTTCTGAGAAATTAATTATTTTAAAACGAGCGTATTTTAAGGGCTGTATCCAAATTCAATTTCGGAACTCGATTGTTAACCGAGAGAGCCCCCATCTTGATCAAGGCACCTTAAGAAGTCAATGAAGCCTGCTAGATTACAGGACAGCAAAAGAAATTTCAAAATATCTTGTCACTTCTATTATAGACGGCCCCTTAAATCATTATTTTGCCGTTTTTTAAGCATAATTTGAAAACTAGTTGGAAGAGAAATGTGAAAATTTGGATTTACATAAAGCAGGACTTAAAAAATCTAAATCCATCAAAAAAATTATAGGTTGCAATTCATAATTTTTTCGAATATTAATTTCATAATTCATAATTCATATCATAAAATTATAAAAATTGCAAATTCAGCGTATTTATGTTTGGGTATATTATTATTATTGCTACACAGAAAATTAGCATATTAGGAGCATAATTTCAGGAGATATAAATAAAAATATGAAAATGTTAAATGACATTAGAAGCAATAAATTTTGAATGTTTATAATTCAAAAACTTATCATTCAAATGACTTGAAATTTGGTGTCTAGGCATAGTTTGAACCGAAGTTTTGGAATATCTGATTTAAGTTTGGTATTATCATTAAAAGAAATGAAGTTTGGATTCGTTTTAATATGTAGATGGCCCCCTAAGCAAATTTTATATACATCATTTAAAAGTAGACTTTATTTCCAATCGTTCGTTACCAGTAACTTTTTTCTACGATAATTTGTTGAGGAGTTAGTAGGGGGTGTTTACTTTTTTTTTTCCACGACTGTACATACATCAGATTTAATACAAATTAAACAAATTTTCCTTATTTCTTTTAAGTTCGTGATTTTGATGAGAAATGTAATTTCAATGGAAATTTTTTATTAGGCTTACGAATTGTATTTTAATGTATATGGGGATATTATATCAAAATTGTTAAAACTTTATTTTAATTAAATCACAGTTTGAAAATCGCCCGTAGGTTGTAATATAACCTAAAACATTCAATGAATGCCATCGATAGTTTTGTGTGTTCTGTAACGAGACGATATGAGCTATATACTTGATTAACTAACTCATCTAAGATACTTGCAGGATCAACAAACTGTCCCAATTAGATTCTAATTGATTCAATACTTATCGTAATGACAAATTTTGCATTTTTTTACTTTTGTGTGTCCCTGTATGCAAATTACACAGTAAAAAAAAGACAGATGTTTCTTAATCTAGGAAAATATAATATAAACAGAGCGGAAATATGCAATAACCTCTTCCGACTTACCAACGATTCCAAAAAGCATTCTTTTTATTTAGAAAACTCAGAAATCTACACATTTTCGAGATTTAAAGAAGCATTTATAAAAACAAAGTTTCTTTTTTGCCACTGATTTTCGGAAAAATTTCCGAGTAATTTTTTATAGAGTGTTAATGAGTTTTTTAAACAGGAATATCAGTTTTTAGATGTAATTAATTCTCAAGTAAACATTTGCATGTTCAATCAATGTGTTTTACAAACAAACACAATAAATTGAGAGCACTAACATTAACATTATAATTAATATTATTTTGTTTCTCTTCCATGCACAAATTAAATTGTGTAACTGAAAATGTGTTATTGAAAATTGAAAATATTCTAAAACTGATATTTCGATTTAAGGAAACTAATTAATGCACTATAAAAAGTACGCAGAATCATTTCCAAAAATCATTGACAGCGAATGAAACACTGTGTTTATAAATGTTCTTTAAATCTAGGAAATATATCTGTTTCTAATTTTTCTAAATCTATGAACGCTTTTCTGAATCATGGGTACCTCGGAAGAGGTTACAACACTCAAAAAATAAATGTCTAAATTAGCCAATTTTACACCCATATATGTGTGAAT
The DNA here is from genome assembly GCA_963932465.1 of Maratus speciosus. Lineage (NCBI taxonomy): Eukaryota > Metazoa > Arthropoda > Arachnida > Araneae > Salticidae > Maratus > Maratus speciosus. Next base: position 175,050,955 of record OZ010787.1, read on the forward strand.
TTCTACAATTACATACTTGTCATAAAAATTACACATTTTTTGCAACATTTTACACATTTTTATGTGTATTTAGCTTATGAAACTAAGTGTGTAAATTGTTATCGCTTGAAATACACAGACAAGTGTGTAAATGTAGAAAATGCCTGAATTTACACGAATTGGAGTGTTATTCTAATTTAAACATAATTATCCCGTTAATAGTCGCGCATAGGTCTTTTCCCCGCCCGAAATTCGTTATCTTCCTGTAACTCATTTCCCGTTAAAGTTACGGTAGCGAAATTCCGTTTAGCTGACCTTGAGTGTTCACACTCTTGGGTAGTAAAATTGCAAGTCATTCCTGCTATTTCTTAGTATTGTATCGCATTCTTAAGTTTCAATCGGTCTAAATGACCGCGTTGCGACCACTTGCGTTAGTTGAATTTTCCCCCTCGTATTCATCCTTTCCCATTTCCGCGAAATCTGTGGGGGAAAGTTTCTTCGAAGTACGGACTCTCTGTCTGTTGTTATTTCGTCTTTCTTTCTTTCTGCTATTTTACCCGTTCATAGAGTACTTATTTTACTTTTAGAATGTGACTTAAAATTGTTTTATTATATTAGTTGTGAAGTCAGTTCGCACAAAAAACTGATGGATGGTCACTTACATTTTTTATTTCATTGTCAAATATTGCGCGAATAAATTCTCAAATTGATAATCGTTTAAATATGGAAAAAAAGGGAAATTCATCATCATTATTTGTAAGAACTTGCTTTCCATTTATTACCGGAACATATAAATGAAAGAAAACAGATAATAACACTGCCAAACCATTAAAAAAGAGAGAAGAGAATTTTGTGGGAATTAGTAAAAAAATTGCCGTATCTCCAAAATCTGAAAAGTATCGTTTTTGTACAGTAAAACAAATTCGAAAGATAAAACAGTTTTCTCAGAAATGTAGTATGTATATCTGCGAAGAACATACATATAATTTATTTATACAATAAGAAAAATAATGAGAATTTTATAATGTAGGTTAGAAATTAAGCAAATAAAAATCTCTTTTGGATAATTCAGTGAATGTTTTATTTTAAAAATATTTTAAGTATTTTTCTGAAATGTATCTATTGTTAAATTTTCATACTGTAAGTAAAAACACATTTTTTTTTAACAATGCCGCAGAAAATGTTTTATTATTATTATTATTGAAATCCAATAGAGGCTTGGGGACGTTATCTAACAAATTTAAATTTGTTCTCCTTCATCAGTTGTTCAAACTATTTTTCAGAATAATGTTTTCCAGAATATGAGAGAAAATTCATTCAGAAAAAACCTATCTTGAATTCAGATTTATATTCGTAAATGTTTTCCTACTAATTATTGATTCATAGTAACATCAGAAATTCAATCAAATCATTTACTATTTGCTTTTAAGTATTTATGCAAAACGAAGAAAGAGTTATAAAAACATTTATCTAGATGACAACTGAACATATACTTAAGCGAAATAAATAATTGCTGTAAAAAGTTGTAAAATGAATAATTGCTGTAATCTTTTAAAGTTCAGTCAATATTTTCACCCTACGTTATCCGTTTTCGATCATCTGATAACACCGGTAAGTTTCCCCTTCGTTTTCGGCCTGCTGGTAACGGCGGCAAATGGACCGAACGCGTCTACTAACGTTCTAAAAAATGTCGCGACTACTCTCGGGTTATATATACACATAGAAGTGTGTAAATTTGTAAAATCACACACTTGTCATTCAAATCACACATTTTGTACAAAAAATGACCTGTTTTTATGTGTATTTAGTTTATGGCATTAAGTATGTAAGTTGTTATGTGTTGATGAACACAGACAATTGTGTACAGACAAGTGTGTAAATGTAAAAAAAATACCTGGATGTACACGAATTGTACTGTTACATGTAATTATAAGTGTACAAATCTTAACCCCTGACCGCCGAGCCAAAGGGCAAAATTGTAATGTTGTTTTCTCTTAATTTATTTAAAATTTTTTAAAAAGATGTTTTTTCCACCATGATATACATTTTTTATTACGTATAGGCATAAAATCCTTGAGAGTACTAATCAGAACTTAATCATTTCAAACTGTATTATATCTATTGAATTATGTTAATTTAAATAATGCTTCTATTGCAGTGAAACCTACAGATTAGTGAACGGCTGTATCAGTTCGCGGCTGTGAGAAGGTTAACAGACTGTCTAAGTAAAAAAAAAAATTATTCCGTTGCATAAATATAGTACTGTAAACATTTTTAAAATAAAGAACTGAAACCATTATTTATTTATTTTTTGTAAAGGGCCCTTCCCTCCTGATCCCCCCCTGCCCCAATTACCTATAAATTGGAAACACGTGAACATTTAAATGAAAACATAATTAACTAGTCGGATGTGGCAATCTCAAAATTTTCTTCAATCTCATACATGTTAATAATTCCTGAAAAATGCAGCATAGCAGCGCAACAACTTACGTCAACTTCTAATAGAATTTGAAGCTTGATGAAAATCCGCGCATTAATTTTTGAGATAGAGCTATTGCGGAAATCGTGAAAAGTTCTGCTTAGCAGTGGCAATTATTGGGCAATTTACACCAAAGACTTATCAGGAACAATTTTTATTAAGGGCTAACTGAATCTAAAGTTTCATGAAATTCATGCATTAGTTCTTGAGATACAGCTATTGCGGAAATCGTGAAAAATACAGCATAGTAGCGCCACCAGCTGAGCAATTTACACAAAAAAGTAATCAGCACCAATTTATATCAGGGACTAACTGAATCTAAAGTTTGATGAAAATTAGAGTATTAGTTCTTGAGATATAGCTATTGTGGAAATCATGAATAATGCAGCATACCAGCGCCACCAGCTGGGTAATTTACACAAAAAGTAATCAGCACCAATTTATATCAGGGACTAACTGAATCTAAAGTTTTATTAAATTCCGTTCATTGAGATAGAGCGCCCACAAAATTGTGTCACACACAGACAGACATTTTGTAAAAACATGTTTTTCGGGATCTCTGATCCCTAAAACGTGTAAATCCGTCGAAAACCGGAATTCGAAAATTTTAAGAATCCAATACTTTTTTCTTGTAAAGATAGAAGAAAGTAAAAATTGTCTTCTGAAAGCGATTCAGAAGACACTGTGATGTCACTGCGACGCCGGTGCCAGCCACGTGTTCATGTTACATCTGTGACCAACATAAGCATTTAAAAGGAAAGATAATTAAAAATTATCTTCTGCAAGGAATTCGGGGATGTTGGTTGTGACAAAGTAGAGGGGGGGGGGTAACATGACAAAATATATTTTTAGCTCCTTTTTTTATATTCTATAGTCACTTAGAAGAATATGGGGGTTTGGTGGCAGTGTTAAATTATTTTAAATAGTTCGGGAAAATATATTGTTAATAACTTTTATTTTTTGAATTGAAACTGGTTGATTGCTCTTGCGTTTTTGAATTTGATTTATTGAATGACTGATAAAAAAATGGCGGACATTACTATTTTGAAAAAAAGTAGCATTCAAACAATTTTAATGAAAATATTTGGAATGAATTGGTCAACACAGAACATAACTGTAACATAAAGATTTTCCATGTATGCATGCAAGCATATTATATTTAAGAGGACTTTATTAAGTAGCTAATTAAAATTAATAATAATAATGTATATGTTACCGGCCAAACCCGATTTTAGGTCAAAGTAGATTGGCCTAAGCCAAACTAGTTTATCCTAACGCGCATCGGATAAACTAGTTTTTCCTAGGCCAAACTAGTTTATCCTAACGCTCACAGGATAAACTAGTTTTTCCTAGGCCAAACTAGTTTGGCCTAACGCGCATAGGATAAACTAGTTCAGCCATTGGTCTGAACTAGTTTATCCTAGGCCGATCTAGTTTATCCTAGGCCGATTCCATTTGGCGTGTTTTTATTGATCCCAAAGACCGCTTCGGCGCCAACCTTCTAGTTTATCATACGCTAATCTAGTTTATCCTAGGCCAATTCAATTTAACGTGCTTTAATAGATGCCAACCAGTGTTGAGCACGCACACACACACAAAAAGTAAAACTAACTAAATCAAACTCAAATTCAATTTCTCAAAAATGAGTCACGTTCAAGCTCAAATTCAAAAAATTTCAAACGATTCCTCTCAACTAAAATACATCTATGGAAGTGAGTGAAGTTCACTAAATCTTGTTTTTTTTTTTTTTTTTTTTTTTAATATAATAGAAGTTTAGCGTCCGAATTTACCAAATATTGTGAGCTACTTTTTTTGGTTTTTCGGGTCTTTATGGGCCCGACCAATTTTCACTCCCGACACTCGGTCCGTGCTTGGTTTGGGGATTACTTTTTACGAGAGGTTCGGGCCGAGATGGACCGGGACTCAATTTTTTTCTGGTTTAAGTCGGGACTGGGCTGCATTCTTCTTGAGGTCTACACAAGAAGAAATTTTCAGTCCAATTTCCAACCCAGCTCATATGAAAATCATTTGAACCGGCAGGATCTCTGGTCTGTTCAGTAAAAATATCAGTAACATTTGGCCCGGCCCAACTTTTTTAATGCACGTACATTTAAATCGCTATTATTCCACAATTACGAGTAAAATTTATATATTTATATATATATATCTATACTAATATTATAAAGAGTTAAAAATTGTTTATTTGTAGGAGGTAAGCTGTGGAACTACCGAACCGATTCCAAAAGTAATGGTATCAAAATGATGGTGTTAGTCCAACATAGAACATAGGCTATATCTTATGTCCGTGCCAATGGCCAAAAGGGGGTGCAGGAGCAAAAAAAGTTCTAAAAATGCGATTTTTGTGTTACGGAAGGGCCTAGAAACATGAAATTTGGAATATTAGTTACTTATAAGATATAAATGATGTCGAAGAACAGTTCTTAAACAATTTGAATTTAAAAAGGGGTGAAAATTCACAAAAAGCGTTCTAAAAAACGTTCTAAATGGTAATTTCTACACAATCTCAGGAAATACCAAACCGATTTAAAAAATATTGGTGTCAAAATGATGGTGACAACGCTTGCTCCAAGACATGCTATATTTTATGTCGGTGCCACTACCACAAAGGGGGTGCAGGAGAAAAAACTTTCTAAAATGCGATTTTTGCGTTACTGAAGGGCCTAGAAATATGAAATTTGAAATATTAGCTACTTATTGGATATAAAGGATTTCTAAGAACAGTTCTTAAGGAATTCGAAATTTAAAAGGGGTGAAAATGCGCGAAAAGCGTTCTAAAAACGTTCTAAATGCTGGCTTCGACCCAATGTCTAGAAATATCAAACCGATTTAAAAAATAATGGTGTCAAAATGATGGTGACAACGCTTGCTCCAAGATAGGCTATATTTTATATCTGTTTCCACTACCCCAAAGGGGGTGCAGGAGATAAAAAGTCCTAGAAATGCGATTTTTGCGTTACTGAAGGGCCTAGAAATATGAAATTTGAAATATTAGCTACTTATTAGATATAAAGGATTTCTAAGGGGCTGTGCATATATAACGTTATCACTTTAGGGGGGAGGGTGGTCTGGCACATGATATCGTAAGATATCTCAGTGGGGAGAGGGGGTTTGCTTTTTGATATCGTTATCATTTTCGATACAACCAAACATTTTTTTTTAGTAACTTTTTCTTTACATCCAAATAGCCTGTTATCTTTATTATTATTACTATTTTTATACGTTTTATGAAAGTACAAAGCTATTATTAAAGCTATTAAATTTTATAAAATCACTTTATTCCAAAATTTGGGATAACCCAACTTTTGGCATTCCTGTTCTTCTGCCATGTGCGCACATAATTCGCATATATAAAGAAAGACAAAGAATGCCGTCCACTGTTTTGTTGGTAAGTTCTGCGTTTAACCTCTCCGAGCAGGTAGCAAGTGCAAGAACAAAATATTACTGTTGAATGCATTATGTAACAATAAGCCATTATTAAATACTTTTAATTAGTAACTAACTCTTTTAGATATTATTTGATATAAATTTATATCAAGTATTGATATTTTATTGACTTCTTGAGTCCGTAAAGTATGCGACAAATAAATGTATGATCATATGTGTATATCACTGCAAGCGTATAAAAGAAATGAAAAGAATGTAAAAATAAAATAATTTTTAGACATTGATAACGATATCATCAGGTGGGGGGGGGGGGGTCGGCGAATGGTAACGTATGATATCGTAAGGGGGGGAGGGGGTTCAAAATTTGCAAAATGTTGATAACGTTATATAAGTATAGCCCCTAAGAACAGTTCTTAAGAAATTCGAAATGTAAACGGGGTGAAAATGCGCGAAAAGTGCTAAAGAAATGTTCTAAATGGTGGTTTTTACACAATCTCAGGAAATACCTAACCGATTTAAAAAATAATGGTCTCAAGATGATGGTGACAACGCTTGCTCCAAGATAGGCTATATTTTATGTCGGTGCCACTAACCCAAACGGGGTGCAGGAGCAAAAAACGTTCTAAAAATGCGATTTTTGCGTTACTGAAGGGCCTAGAAATATGAAATTTGAAATATTAGTTACTTATTACATATAAAGGATTTCTAAGAACAGTTCTTAAGCAATTCGAAATTTAAAAAGGGTGAAAATGCGCGAAAAGCGTTCTAAAAAACGTTCTAAATGGTGGTTTCTTTACAATCTCGGGAAATACCAAACCGATTTAAAAAATAATGGCGTCAAAATGATGGTGACAAGCATTGCCCCAACATAGGCTATGTTTTATGTCGGTACCACTTCCCCAAAGGGGATGCAGGAGGAAAAAAAGTTCTAAATTGCGGTTTTTGCGTTACGGAAGAGCCTAGAATCATGAAATTTGGATTGGTAGTTACTTATAAGATATCTGTGATCTCTAAAGACATTTCCTAAAAAAATCGAAATTTAAAAGGGGGTCAAAATGCGCAAAAAGCGATGTAAAAAACGTTCTAAATTGCGATTTCTATGCAATCTCAGCAAGTACTGAATCGATTTCAAATATAATGGTGTAAAAATTATGGTGACAGCTTTAAATCTTATATTTGTTTCCACTACCCCAGAGGAGATGCAGGAGCAAAAAACTTTCTAAAAATGCGATTTTTGAATTATGGAAGAACCTAGACTCATGAAATTTTGCATGGTATTTATTTATTAGATATAAATAATCTCTAAAAAATATTTCTTTAGAAATTTGAAATTTAAAAGGGGTGAAAATGCGTGAAAAGCGTTCTAAAAACATTCTAAATGCCGATTTCTCAGCAATATCTCAGGAAGAATCAAACTGATTTAAAAAGTAATGGTAGGGAATTGATGCTGAAAGCCTCTGCTCTAACATAGACGCTATTTCATGTCAGTTCTCACTATCACATAGAGTTTGCAGGAGCAAAAAGAAGCGTTCAAAATTTCGATTTTTGTGATCGGTAGGGGCTAGCAACTTGAAATTAGCCAAGGTACACGTTTATTAGATATAAATGATATTTAAGAACATTTTTGAAAAAATTGGAAATTTAAAAAGGGGTGAAAATGTGCGAAAAGCGTTCTAAAAACCTTCTAAATTGCGATTTCTACTCAATCTCAGGAAATACCAAAGCTATTTTAAAAGTAATGGTTGCAAATCAATGGTGACAGTCCCTGCTCCAACATAAGCTATATTTTATGTTGCTGTCACTATCATCTGGGGGTTGCAAGAGCAAAACATGTTCTAATTTGCGTATTTTGCACAACTGAGGGGTCTAACACTTTGAAATATGGCATGGTATTTACTTAGAAGATGCAACTGCTTTCTAAGAACAGTCGAAAGAATATTCCAAATTTAAAAAGATTAAGTGAGCGAAACGCGTTCTAAATTACAATTTTTATACAATCTTATCAAATACCAAACCGATTTTAAAAATAATGGTGACAAATTGTAGGCGTTAGAACCTGCTCAAATATAAGCTATATTTTATGCCTGTGCCACTACCACCAGAGGGTTGCAGGAGTAAAAAACTTTCTAAATTGCGATTTCTGTGATACCGAAAAGGCTAGAAACTTTAAATATGGCATGGTAGTTACTTATAAAATATAAATGCCCTCGAAGGACTGTCGAAAATAAATTCGAATTAAAAAGGGGTGAAGCGAAGGGGAGGTGCGAAAAGCATTCTAAAAAGTCCTAAATTACGATTTCTAAACCGATTATAAAAATAATAGTTGCAAATCAATGATAACAGTCTCTGGTCCTACAAAGTCTATATTTTATTCCGATTATTCTACCACCTGGGGTTCACAGGAACAACAAACGCCCTAAAAAAGGAATTTAAAAGCTTTCTAAATTACGTTTCTGGGGAATATTAGGAAATAACAAACTGATTTAAAAATTAATGTTCGCAAATTAATGGTGACAGTTCCTGTTTCAGCATAGCCCTTTATGTTGATAGAGGACTTAGAATTTGACATGATGGTTAATTTTAACATGTAAGAAGATAGTTTCTAAAAAATTCAAAACTTCAAATGAATACTGAAATGAGCGTATTAATTGAGCTTAAAAGTTTCAAAATTTTTTCTAAATTATCATTTATTTAGTTTTATTTCTTTTTATTAATTTAAGTCTGATTTCTGCCTATTGTAGTGTAATAATGAAGTTTAGTCAAACTGTGTTTTAAATAGTAATTTTTGAATTATTCCTAAAAGTATAATTTCTTTTAATAAAAATTAAACATATAAATATCACTTGGCTAATTTCAAATATTACGCGAGCAAAGCCGCGGGGTTTGCTAATATATATATATATATATTTTACTTTCTTCTATCTTTACAAGAAGAAAGTATTAGATTCATGAAATTTTTGACTTCGGGTTTTCGACGGATTTACACGTTTTAGGTGTCAGAGATCCCGAAAATCATGTTTTTACAAAATGTCTGTCTGTGACTCTGTCTGTCTGTATATATGTGACACAAATTTTGTTGGTGCTCTATCACAAGAACTAATCGACGGAATTTAATAAAAAATTATATTCAGGTAGTCTCTGATATAAGTTGGTGCTAATTACTTTTTGGTGTTAATCGCCCAACAGGTGGCGCTGCTATGCTGAATTTTTCACGATTTCCTCTATAGCTCTATCTCAAGAACTAAAGCCCGGATTTTCTTGAAACTTCAGATTCAGTTAGTCCTTGATATGAATTGGTGTTCTTTACGTTTTAATGTAAATAGCCCAACAGGCGGCACTGCTATGCTTAGCTTTGTAGGATTTACACGATTCCAGCAATAGCTCTACCTCCAGAACTAACGCACAGATTTTCAACAAACTTCAGATTTAGTTAGTCCTTGATACGAATTGATGCTGATTAGGTGTTGGTGTAAATAGCTTAATAGGTGGCGCTGATGTGCTTCATTTTTCACGATTTCCTCAATAATTTTACCTCCAGAACTAATGCACAGATTTTCAACAAACTTCAGATTCGGTTAGTCCCTTCAGTTAGTAGAATTGATGCTGATTAGCTGTTGGTGTAAATAGCCTAATAGGTAGCGCTGCTGTGCTTCATTTTTTACGATTTCCCAATAGCTCTATCCCAAGAACTAATGCACACATTTTCATAAAACTTCAGATTCAAGGATTAATATTGCTGCTGATTATATTTTGCTGTAAATCGCTCAACAGGTGGCGCTGTTATCCTTGATTTTTCACGAATTTCGCAGTAGCTGTATCTCAAAAACTAGTGAAAGGATTTTCACCAAACTTCAGATTCAATTAGACGTTGACATAAGGTGTTTCTGGTTAGGTTTTGGTGTAACTTACTCAACTGACAGCGCTGCTATGCTGCATTTTGTTGGACTTACACGATTTCAGCGATAGTCATATCTCAAGAACTACCACACGGAATTTCATATCTTTAGAATCATCATGATGAGCATAGATTGCCATTTAATTTTTCACTGTGATAGCGAATTTCGAAGTATTAACATGTTTGATATAGAAGAAAGTTTTGGGATTGGTACATCCGACTAGTTTTAAAATGCGTATATGAATTTTTACGCAATAAAATGAAAGTACGGTAAAACATGAGAAAATAACCTGATTATGACGGAATCTCGTGTTTAACCAAAAAAAAAAAGAATATAATGCAATTACAACAGATAATAAACTTTCTAATAAGGAAACCTGCCTATAACGTATTTTTCTTCTTTCCTATGCAATTCCGTCTTCGAAGATTTCATTGTATAGAATTTTTAAAAATTTTAAATCTCCAAGCCATAGAATGTGCATTAACGATATTAAAGATTCTATTGTAAACTTATTGATTTTTTTTAATCTCTATTTGTATGTAAATATTTGAATAATTACTAATGCCACTAATTTTTTACACGGCTTGGGGTCTTCAAAACCTGAAAAAAATTTTGTAGAAAAACCTTCCAAGACGGAATCACGTAGAAGAGAAAAAAAACTTTGTTATAGTTAAGTTCCCTTTTTGGCAGTTCTGTCGTCTCTAGCAAATACATCATGTTTATTTCAAACGAATTATTATATCCAATTTGTAACGGTTAAAAATAAATTTCCGTTTGAAATAGGATTTCGTGATACACAGATTCTTCTAACAGCTTTTACAGTACTGTATCCCCATCCGTATAAATGTATAGGTTGTACTATTCTTTAAAGAGAATTTAAATTTTGTAATAATGGTAGCTTAAAAAAATATGTATTTTAGGCCAAAATGAGGCCGGTAGTTCGCCGGATTTTTGAAAATTCCAGATTTCTAAAAGAATATCAAATGTACTTCTGAGATTCTTAATGGTGCATTTATTTATAAATAATTCAAAGCCAAACGATATTTATAGGAGAAAAAAAATCTCTAAATTCTTCCGCTCCTAAAATTTATGACAACCTCTCATCCATTCTTTGGTCCTCCAGCACACAATTTGTCATATGGAACATATTTTGTAACTACCGGCGGCGTTGAAATGGGGAAGATTGAGGGACAGTATCCCACTCCCCATGGATTAAAATATACAGCGGTGACAGCAATGCTACACTGCACAAGGTTGGCGCCAGAGCGGTAGTTGGGATCAATAAAAGCACGTCCAATTGCATTGGCTGTAGGACAAACTAGATCGGCCTAGGATAAACTAGAAGGTTGGCGCCGAAGCGGTCTTTGGGATTAATAAAATCATGCCAAATTGAATTGGCCTAGGATAAACTACATCGGCCTAGGATAAACTAGTTCGAACCATTGAATAGTAGGCTAAACTAGTTTATCCTATGAGCGTTAGGCCAAACTAGTTTGGCCTAGGAAAAACTAGTTTATCCTATGAGCGTTAGGATAAACTAGTTTGGCCTAGGAAAAACAAGTTTATAGTATGAGCGTTAGGATAAATTAGTTTGGCCTAGGAAAAACTAGTTTATCCTATGGACGTTAGGATAAACTAGTTTAGCCTAAAATCGGGTTTGACCGGTAACATATATATACTATATATACATATACGAGCATATGTGTGTGTGTGTGTGTTTGTTTGTTTCTGTGTGTGTGTGTGTGTGCAATGATCTCCGTTCGAAATATGTTTCACTTATTGAATTATTTAAAAAGTTCAGTAACGAAAATTTAACTAGAATATCATATCATTATACGGTATTTATTATCACAAGAAAACTTATAAACAATACCATTAGAAAACATCTGCTTTAATTCAAAATGCGCCATTTGCAGCTGCGCGCAGACGATGAGAGTAAAGTCAGACTTGTGTCTGTTTGCCTCTTGAAATATCAAAAATATAATATATTTTATTCTAATTTAATGGAGGCAATAAAACCCATGTGCAACATTACTTGGAATTACAATATCGTGTGATGCATCTGATCCTTTTTAACCGACTTCAAAAAGAAGGAGGTTATCAATTCGATCTGTATGTATGTTTTGGCCATGTTCACGCATAACTTTCTTAAATATGAGCCGACTTTGATAATTTTTTTTGTTTGAAAGTGTAAGTCACCCATTTGATCCCATTCTAATTCCATCAAAATCTGATGATTAGAACATTTTAAAAATAATAAAAACTTTAAAATTCAAATCCTTTTTGAAGCATTCGCCCAATTGCAAACACTCACTTTTCACACTGTTATACCTACAGAGATAGGAGACCTTTCAAGGTGGGAAAACTTCCAGATAGATTTTTCGCTGGTAGTGAAACGAGACTGACCAATCAGAATCTTGAGTTTTGCGAACTTTTCGCTGTTTTCAAAAATGCAGCTTTCTGATTGGTCGATCTCGTTTAGCTAAGAGCAAAAAATCTACCTGTATCTCGGCCATTCAGTCATCCACCAAACCGGAAGGCCCACAAAGACAGAAACCGATATCGGAAGTCGGTGTCGAAAAGTTGAAATCAATCTTTAAAGTTTCTCATGTATCAGAGCACAAGTACAACACCTAGAATAAATAGTGTGGAAATCTGCTATCCAAACAGCACTAAACAAATGTATCCCTTAAATGTGCAATGGTGCTGTAATCCAATGAGCCGATCGCAGCGACATCTGCGTTATATTTTCAAATTTCAGTGTAAACATTGTATTATAACAGCGTCTAGATCAAATGGTCTTGGAGTTATAGAAAATATCCTCAGATGTCGTTCCAATCAACTCTTTGGATTTCAGCATCGTTTTGCATTTAAGGGATACAATATTTTAGTACTTTCTAAGTACTACTGCTACAGAGTCTAGAATATATAGTGTGGAAATTGGCTATCTCAGTAATACTTAAAAAAGTGCTAAAATATTGGATCCCTTAAATGTCAAACGATACTGAAATCCAATGAGTCGATCACAGCGATATCTGCAGGATATTTTCTATAACTCCAAGACGATTTGGTCTAGACGTTGTAATAATAAGATGATGTTTACTTTGAAATTTGAAAATATATTGTAGATGTCGCTGCGATCGGCTCCCTGGATTTCAGCATCATTGCACATTTAAGGGATACAACTTTTAGCGCTGTTTGAATAGCAGATTTCCCCACTATGTATTCTAGACGCTGTACTACTGCGATAGTCAGTCAATATGTTCTGGATATCTGAATCTGGGGAACCGATGAGAACGCTTCAGGATCGGAACCAAGCAGGTATTGTGATCATTCTTACAGCATCGAGAGCTGGACCAAATTACAATGTTTATAATACATAGCGTGGAAATCTGCTATCCCAACAGCGGTAAAATGTTGTATTCCTTAAATGTGCAATGACGCTGAAATCAAGGGTGCCGATCGCAGTGACATCTGCGATATATTTCCAGATTTCAAAGTAAACACCGTATTATTACAGTGTCTAAATCAAATCGTCTTGGAGTTTAAAAAAAATTTCCTGCAGATGTCGCTGTAATCGCTCATCGATTTTTCATTTCAGCATTGATTGACATTTAAGGGATCCAATATTTCAGTACTTTTTTAAGTATTAAGGGAATAGCCGATTTCCACACTATGTATTCTACACGCTGTAGTTATGCAATGGAAAATGCCTAGGTTTGCTATAGTTTGGACATTAGTTTCTCTTAAACCACTTTTCCGCGCTCTGATGTGTAAACTTTATTGATGGATTGTCAGCTTTTCCACGCCCAATGGAGGATATTCCCTCTACGTTTTGATCATATGGTCAAGGTAAAAACTTCTAGCGTAAAGAAGGGAAGGCTCCGTAGACGTAATGAAAACCCCTCGCCAGCCAGTGAAACAGTTCATGCGAAAAGCTGTAGTAGCCTCGTTTCTTATCAGTTAGAAGTTCTTTGGGTAAATGGAGGATATTCCATCTCCGTTTTGATCACGTGGTCAAGGTAAAAACTTCTAGCGAAAAGAAGGGAAGGCTCCGTAGACGCGTAATGTAAATCCCCGCTAGCCAATGAAACAGTTCATGAGGCCAAGCAGTAATATCTTTCCTTCTTATCAGTTAGAAGTTCCTTGGGTATTACCGGGGAATTACCGGTATCACGTGACTTTTTTCAGCCTCGAACCCATATTTGGAATACCCTCCATTACCGGTATCATGTGACTTTTTTCAAAGTCCATTTCAATGTCCGTAGGTATCGATGTGGACCTTATAGTTTAGTGGATGCGGTAAATTTCCGAAGTGCGAGATCTTGTCTAGAAAAGATGCCGCGTTCAGAAAAATACAAATGTCTAAAACGATGCTAACCGACATCGCAAGTGGGTATCAAAAAGCTTACAATTCAATAGCAAAGTGGCCTTATACATCAGAGTGCAGCAAAGAGTCTCCATTAGTCGGTGCATTGCAAAGTGCATCCATATATAGTACGCATAAAAGTGCCGTCTTATGTGTAGCAGCACTGTCTTCGGTTATCAGATTCAGACTAAACACCTAATCATTGACGCTCATTTCTTATGTCTTTACTGCCTAAGGATGGGGAGTGTTGGTACGAGAATGGTGACATACGGAAAAAAATTATTGATTGATAGATTCTGGACAAAAGCTATCGCCATCAGTCTTGAAGAGCTTGCTATTATTGCCAAAATAATTCTTGTTAAATTGTCCGCCACTCGTATAATCAAACTTGTCCAAACGAGTATCGCTAAGTTCTGGAATAGAAAATGTCTAGATTTGCCGTAGTGTAGGCAAACACGTATGTATAAACAGAGTCTGAGCATTGTATGTCACCATACTCAAATACAGGCACCTTACATGAGGAAACAGTTAATGGAGATTATCGGAAAAGAATAACGTAGAATTCTGGACCACATGATTGGTTTATTCAATACATATACCTGACCTGTGTGCTTGGCGTCAAGCGCCCGCTTATAAATCACCGTCAATATACAGGAACGAGATAGCATAAGGAAATTTACAGCACCACAGAATTACATCCGGGAGCTCCACAAAGAGTGTGCAACGGAGCCAGCGGGATTGGAACCCGCAGCCACCTACACTCTCATGCGATTAGCGGCGTGATGCCTTGACCACTCAGCCACGGTGGGTCCTGGACAGCATGTTCAAACCTGACAAGTCTACAGCTTTTTGGATGCCAGTAATTTAGTACATAAAATTTTGTTTTATTTGATAGAAGAATTTTTGAAATTTAAAAGGACACACTCTATAAAAATTACAAGTTCGCAAAAAGGCAGGCTTGTGATTGGTCAATCTCATTTTGCTAACAGCGAAAAATATATCTGGGTCCTGGTCAATACAAATATTGCAACATAGTCTGCATTTTGCTTTTTGACAGCGGAGTCCTACAAAAAATAATTCTTGAATGTAGCCCGTGGCTGAAAGGCACCACACCTCTAATCACTTGAGAGCGTAGTTAGGCTACGGGTTCAACTCCCGCTGGCTCCGTTGCACACTCTTTGTGGAGCTCCCAGATGTAATTCTCTTGTGTTGTAAATTTCCTTGTGCTATCTAGAATCCACCTCCCCCCCCCTTCAAAGCTCAAAGTCTTTGTGCTATTTCGTCATTGTATATTAACGATGACTTATAAGCAGACCCCTTATGTCAAGCATACAAGTCAGGTGTATGTGATCAATAAATAAATGAATGTAGACTGTTGTGAATACAATGTACTTGTTTAAAAAAATATCATAAGTAATAAATGCTAATAAAATCAATACTTCTAATGAAATTATAAAGAATTTATTAAAAACTATTTGTTTAATAAATAATTTTTGCAAATTATAATTTATTTGACAAATAATTTACTTATTCAGCAGATGTTGAAATCCGGATAATTATGTGTTACGGTATGAATAACTAAAAAGTAGGTAATAAAATAATCTTTTTAAAAATATATATTAACCGACTTAAAAAAAAGCACTAAAAAGAATTAAATAATTCTTTAAACTTCTCTAATGACGAAACGCTATCCGTTAACTGCACATCGGAGATCATGTATCGGCATAAAAACGTTAAATTTAATATATAGAATTTAATATCTACCAAACATGGATTTTCTAGAGAATAATTTTTACAAAAGATTAATTTACATATTTATGATTTAATTTACGAATATATACACATAAAAAGTAATCAATTACTTTTTGAAGTTGGTGCCAAACATTCACAATCGATAATGATTAAACAAATAATTTGCTGAAGAAATAGATTATTTTAAAAATTTTGTATCACATTTTCCATCATTACTTTATTCATGGTATTAGCTACAATATATTCACAATTTTACTATACTTAAGATAGGTTAGCACCAACTTCAAAAAGTAATTGATTACTTTTTATATGTATATATTCGTAAATTAAATCATAAATATGTAAATTAATCTTTTGTAAGAATTATTCTCTAGAAAATCCATGTTTGGTAGATATTAAATTCTATATATTAAATTTTACGTTTTTATGCCGATACATGATGTCCGATGTGCAGTTAACGGATAACGTTTCGTTATTAGAGAAATTTAAATAATTATTTAATTCTTTTTAGTGCTTTTTTTAAGTCGGTTAATATATATATATATTTTTTTTTTGGAAAAGATTATTTTATTAGCGAATGGGATTCTTAAACGCAAGTATCAGCTTTGAGATTCGAAGCGAAAAAACTGGATTACCATTAATGATGTACGTAAACTTTCAATATGGTAAACTCATTTATAAATCAGGCACATACAAATTAAAATATCGTTTAAAAATTATTTAAAAAAACGCTGCTATTGATTTAACATTAGTTGGAGAGTGTGTTCGCGTTATTAGTGTTGCCGCTTAAGAGGAATACGTATTTTAAATTTTGAAAAAGTTTTCATAATTTCAGTAGTTATGATCAGAAATGTGTGAGTTGTTATTACTTTAAAAATGATTAAAAGGGTAATTTAAGATGGTTTATCCCAAAAACGTGCTTTTGTTTTTGAATTGTGCGAAAGATTTCTGTTAAAGTACTCAATATTTTTACAAATACATTTTTGGGATTTACAGATTATATCTTAAAACTGAACCAAATTCGTTTGTAATTCTAGCCGCAAAAATAGTATGCAATACTTCCAACAACATTTTTTAAATAGAAATTTTGCTAAAATATACTGCAACTTTAGGTCTGATCTTAAGTAGCAGATATAATCTGTAAATTTGTAAAGATTGCATATAAAAATATTAACTAGTTTAAAATAAATCTTGCGCGGAATTTTAAAAAAGAAAGCTCTTATCATTTTGAAAAAAAAAAACAACTTTAAATCTGTCCTTATAAACATTGCTCACAGTAAGAACAACTGACAGATTTTTTTTAGTCGTAACTTGCGTAGTAATAGGAATATTTCTATGCAAATTGTTTTAAGATGCAATAAAAAATATTGTTCTTTCATATATAATTTTTCGAAAAATCAAATTTTTGATGATTTAATACTTGTATGCCTCCTTATAATTTTAAGATAATGAGATTTCAATATTTTTATGGTTAATAAAAAATGATTTCATTCATTTTATAGTCAGGAATATTTAAATTATATATACAAATACATTATTAATCTTTTTGAATATATACATATATACATAATACATATTTTAAAATAATATAATCTGTACAATATGCTCTTTTTTTCAGATTGTCTAGGGAATTTTAATGGGAAATAATTATTATATATGTATTTGCATTCTGTGTGCATATATGAAAAATATTGGCTAAGCCGTATTTCAAAGACATTTTTCACTTTCATTTCATATCTAAAATGTCTCGTAAGTGGGAAAGGGGAACAGATAGACAGTCGAAGTTTGCATTACAAGTTAAAACTGCAATAAAAGAAGTGATCAGCAACGCTGAGATATAATAGCCATAATATAAGATCATATATTACAAATATAAATTCATATAAGTTTATAATTACGCATTTTAACAAGGTAACATTGAATACAGAGAGAAAAATATTCGTGTCCCATTCATCCCTACTATAGGGACGATTGGGACAGAGAGTAACGTTTTTTAAATTTTATAATATTTTACTGTATAACAATAATCTAGACTAAATATGGTGCGTAGATGTAGTCAAATACCTAATGTATGAAATGTGATATATTTTATTGATAACTTTAAAAAAGTATTCAAAATAAACATTTTTGTAAAAATGTCCCATTCATCCCCACCTCTCCTACATATAATTTATTAAAATTATATACCTAAATTTTTAAAAAAGCATTTATTCGAACGTGAACATAATTTGAAGAGATTCTATAGGCATTTTGCTTAATGAATAAACAGAAAATGCTTTAAATATGTTTTTATTAGCTTAATTGGTTAGATTTGTAAAAAAATTAAGTGCAATGTGTTTGTAAAACTCCAGCTTTTATCTGGCGTAAAAAGCATTTAATTAAAAAAAGATATTTAAATCCAATGCTGCTATTTAATATTTTAAGGATTTCAGAAGTAACTGGTCATTGTCATATTTACTTCGTGCATATGAATTAATAAGTATAAATCATTTTCATAACTTGAACATGATTAGCATATACATGCATATGGTAAGTCTATATTTATGGTAATAACAGAAATTTTTAACAATAGAAATTAAAAAAATGCTGCCATGATATTTGTTTGATTTGTTACATTGGTGGTAACTAATGAAATTACATGTTTTCAGTTTTTATTTTTTCTGTAATTATATTAAAAATAATTTCATTAATTAAAATATAAAATGTAGAATACGTTCGTTCCTAACAGGATAAATAATTTTTTAATAATTATTAAATTTAAACAGTTTTAACAATTTATTATTAAATGCAGTTATTTATTATTTTAATAGATGCAATTGTCTGGGGTATTTAATATAGGTTTGCATAATTATTACAAAATATTAAGGCACATAATGTTATTGAAACAATTAAATAATAAAATAACTAATTTAAAGTTTTTATAATATCGTTAACTACTAAGAATAATTTTATTAACCCATTAGCGCCCAGCGTCCTCATTTGATGACGCTGCAAAAAAAAATGTTATTTCCTACATTAATTTAAAAATGTTCTTTTATTTACAAATTGGTATGATAGTTGAAAGCACCACACAATATAATACATGCGATTTCTTTGGAACTAAGTAAAAATGTGCGGGGAAAATGAAGTATAATTTCCCGGTTTTTTGGTAATCACGTTGTGTATTTTTTATACTACTGTATGAAACTGGATTTATGAGCTAAATTCTTTCAAATTCGTATAAATGTAATCTATTTAGTTCATATTATGCTATTAGCATGTTTTTTAATATTTATTGTTGTTAATGTATCCGTAATAAACAGGAAAAGTTATCCGTCATCGTTTGAGGACGCTGGGCGTTAGGGTATAGTTTTTATTCATATTCAGAATTGTTTCTTAAAAGTTTCTTACGGGTTTTTTGCAGGTAAACTATAAAAGTAAATTGAAATATGAGTAGAAAAAAATGTTTTTAAAAGCTCACTGCTTATATTTTTTTGGAAGAAATAGAAGCAGATATTATATTAATGCCTCCAGATGTAGATGATCTAACTGTTGAAGAGCAGTTCGATAATGATCATTTGGGCACTCCGGTTTTATCAGATGTTGCAGGCACATTGGAAATTATAATACCAGATGATAATCATAACTGTATTATTTCGAATAAAAGAAAAAGTAAGAAAATTGCCGTAAACGTAAAAGAGAAATATTAGTTGTATGACAAATGAAACCCCGTCTTACACATTCGGAACTTTGGAAAGTTCTTCTAAGAGAAATTCGGAAACATTGACAGCGGAAACCAATAATATGAGTCCAGTTGACCTGTTTGTAGAGCTTTTTACTAAAAGGGTTTATGATACGTTCGTAGAGGAAGCTAATTCATATGCTCAGGAAATGAAAAGTAAATTGAACTATAATGTAACTGTAAAGACGAAATAAAAACAATTATAGGATTTCTGATACTTTCGGGATGTCATACTTTACCAAGTGAACAGGACTACTGGGCTGGAGCAGGTGATTGAAGAGTAGCAATATTGAAGGATGCTATACCCAGAAATTTCTCCTTAAAGCTCAAGCGATTATTACATTTCCAAGATAATAAATTACATTACTACGACAAACATGATAAATAATTTAAAATACGTCTCAAGTTAGGAATGCTTTCCAAGAATCTTCAGAAATGGGGCATTTTCCATGAAAATGTGTCTGTCGAAGAAATGAACGTTCGCTATTATGGTCATCATATGCTCAAACAGTTCATAAAATCTAAACCTATCAGATTTGGCTATAAACACTGGGCTTTGTGTGGCAACTATGGTTACTGTTACAACTTTACACCTTATTGTGGAAAAGAATCAAATACTTCTGAATCTGACAAACTTCCTTTAGATACAAGAGTGGTGTTAAATTTATTATCTATCGTTGAAGATCCTACAGCCATCGTGTTTATTCTGATAACTTCTTTACCAGTCATATGTTCCTAAAAAAACTGAAAGAAATGTAGCTCAGGGCTAGTGAAACAATACAAGAAAATCGTACTGAAAAATGCACAATAATGGGTGATAAGAAAATGAGTAAAAAAGAGAGAGGGTTTTACGATAGTAAATTTGACAAAACATGAAATTCTTGTGGTTAAATGGAAGGAGAATAAGTGTGTTTTTTTGGCCACTAATTTTGATACCATATTGCCGCTTTCTTCAGTACAAAGATGGAGTGTCGAAAAAAAAAGAAATGGTAAAAGTAAATTAGCCTCATACTGTAAGTTCCTATACCTCATTTATGAGAGGTGTCGACCTTCATGATTGGCTTCTTGAGAAACATTCTATACCCATACGAGGAAAGAAATGATATTTTTGCCTTATTACTAGGCTGATAAATACGGCTGTTGTATATGGCTATGACATGTATAAAAAGATCCATGGTTCTAAGTGATGCAATAACCTATTTTTAAAAAGGAGCCTTTCAAATGTAATTCTGGGAAGTTCCGTTCAAAGGCAGATAACAACCAGATCCAACGTGCTTCCAAACGTAAAATTCGACAAAATACAGCAAGTTATTGGCAAAAGGTAGAAAGAAAGACGTTGCCAATATGATATTTGTTTTTCAAAGCCAAGAACATATTGTATGAAATGCGATGCAACTTTATGCATACAATGTTTTCCTCTTTTTCACACTAAAAATCAATCTCAAAAATGTAAAAAAAAAGTTTGCTTGTATATTTAAAAAAAGAAAAAGCATTGATTTTTATCATTATTTTACCCATTAGTTTGCTTATATATTAAAACGAAATAATTTTATATAAAAAATTTTCATTTTTAAAAATTTTAGGTTTTTTACATACAAACGCCCAGCGTCATCAAATGAGGACGGCTTAAAAAATATGGTTGCAGTTAAAATTTTTCAAAATGCTTTTGAAATACTCTTAATTTATGCATTTCTACCCATATCTATCAATTTCAAGAAAAAATTTCAAAATTTGTTAATTTGGGCGTTAATGGGTTAATTAAACATAAAAAAATAGATTATGTCAGTAATTAGAGGGCTGATTGTTTTGGAAACTTACAATTTTTCGTATAATACAATTATGGTTGCCACATCTCATCTTTCTGTTAGCGTTAATTTGGAGTCCTAAAATCGTACAGTCACAATTTATGCGTAGAACCTGTACAATCTCAATAAATAGCTTAATAATATGAATAAATACAGAACTGTCTTCCAAATTTAAGTTAATCCTTTCAGGGGCAAAGTACTTCCATTGCTAAATGTTGAAATGAATGAATGACACCGGAATTTATGCACAAATTTATTTGAAAATAACAATAAGCTATTTTTCACATACATAATAAAGGGGGGGGGATTACGAAAATTCTGGTGCCATTGTGGCATTTAGGAATTAAAATTATAAGTTGTTTCGTAAACATGCCACCGTCTCTGAAGTTAAAAAGACGCAACCATACAACTGTAATAGCTCGTGTCATTTTTAATATTTTAAAAGATATTTTTCAGAAATATTAATGCATTTTTCCCCACATACTGAAAATTGCCTAGTTTAAACTGTATTTATAACTTACACTAAATATTGTGTAGGAAAAGAAATTTTTTTCAGAAGTACTTGAAAAATTTCCGCCATTTGATAGAAATGCTTCTAAAACTCAGAATAACTTTCTTTTTCTGTTTGATGCTACAACAAATATCTCTTAATTTGAAACTTTTTTAAGGGGCTGGACATATATAACTTTATCACTTTAGGGGGTAGGGGAGGTCTGGCAATGGATAGCGTAAGATATCTCTAGGGGGAAAGGGAGGCTGTCTTTTGACATCGTTATCATTTTTGATCCAACCAAAATTTTCTTTTTCGTTTATAAGAAGCTATGCTTACCCACGTGCAAGAGCAAGTGCAAGAAGATATTGCATTATGTAACAAAAAAATATTATTAAATAATTTTAAGTAATAAGTATTTCTGTGTTATTTGATGTAAAATTATTTGAGATATAATAGTGATATTTTATGAACTTATTTTCTTCATTTAAGTAAAAAAATATATATTGTGCAGTCCATAAATGTCACACTTTTCTCAATATATTTTACACCTCTCATGCCCCCCCTTGTCACAATCTGTCATAATTTCACGACCCACCCTCCAAGCGTGGCATCATTTGTGGACAGCCCCTATATATATGGGAGAAATAAATGCATAACCATACTTGTATATCATTGCAAACGTATAAAAAGAAAAAAATTGAAAATAAAAAGAATTTTTAGACACAGATGACGATATCATTAGGGAGAGGGGGCTGGTAGAAGGATGATATATGATATCATAAGGGGGGTGGAGGGCTCGAAAATCGCCAAAATCTTGATCGTTATAGATGTATAGCCTCTAAGAAGATACTTTTAATAAAATTCTTTTGTCTGAAGTATACCTAATTTAAGCTGTTTCAGAGAGCGTTTAAATATAGGCAAGCTGCTTACACTAAAATACAGAACCACAAGATTGGTGCGGGCGAAGACGAAGCCAATTAAAGTAGGCGCTGGCAGGCTTTGTTCGCGCCATCAGCTACTGATGCGTCATCTATCTACAGAAGAATTAACTACGCTTTTCGCACCAGGTGCGAAATATTGCTGCTGCGGCGATGCTTAGATATCAGAGTTTGAAATTAACTTCTTTTTTTTCCAGGGGATTTCAATATTTTATTCTGAATCAATTAAATAAAAAATATTTCATCTTTGTGTGATCCTGTTTTATGCAAAAGCAGGTATATCGATGATAAGAAAACGATTTGTCTATATGTGGCATGTAAATTTTCTAATGACATTATGAGTACACTTTTTGCTTACTAGAAGGAACAATCACATCAACCCTATGAGTTTGTTTTTCATGCAATTTTTTTACTATCATAAAACATTTAATTCGCAATTTTACACATACCAAAGTATAAAGATAACACTATGTACACAAAAATCTGCATATTTTTAATATTAGAATAAAATCTGTATTTTGTGTATTACGCAGAAATATGTGTAAAAACAGAATATAACACACATATCTGTGTATTTTGTATATTACACAAAAATATGTGCATTTTATACATTACACAAAGATATGTGTATTTTGCATATTACACAAAAACATGTGTAAAAACAGAATATTACACAGAGATGTGTGTCAGAATATTACACAGAAATATGTGTATTCTTGTACAATTTACACATTAAAGTGTGTATTTCAAGATTTATCACATTTTTACACATTTGGACTTATCATCAAATTACAAATTAAAATGTGTATTTTAAAATTTACACATTAGGCGTGTATTTTGGCAATTTACACACAAATTTACACACATAGACAAATCGTTTTTGTATCATCGATATACCTGTTTTTGTGTGTAAATTTACACATTTATTTTTTATAGTGAATGTATAAGAGCTACATACTTGGTTAACGAACTCTCGTAAGATAATGACATGGTCAATACATTGTCTGAGTTATTTTTGAATTGGATCGTGATGACAGGATTTTCTTTATCATTAGAGGGATACACACACACATATATA
Source organism: Maratus speciosus (assembly GCA_963932465.1). NCBI lineage: Eukaryota > Metazoa > Arthropoda > Arachnida > Araneae > Salticidae > Maratus > Maratus speciosus. The sequence continues at coordinate 175,074,870 of OZ010787.1, forward strand.
TGTGTATATATAAAAGAAGTGATTGCAAAAGGTCCATTTCTAAAGTTTTGTAACATTTGTAAAGTTCTCCATTTATTTAGTCTATTTAGTTTTGTTTGGAAGATGGGAAGGGGGATATGTTAAAGCATCGGCCAGGTTTATACATATACTGCTGCAGAAGAGATGCCTAAAGAGAAGATTTTTGAGAGTATATTTATCAGAATTATCGTTCTTGAACAAGAAACCTTGAAAACCTTGCATAATCATCACGCGTGATATCGAAACCTCGAACATCGGCTTAAGTTCCAAGTTTTGCTGTTAGCATGCTAACGACTTAGCTAAGTCGGCCCGCAATTTCAGTTACGAATTCTTGAAAATATGTAAAATTTATTTTGAGAAATTTCCCTTTGATAAACGGTATCTGGAAAAGTAAATCGGGTAAAAAATGCTTTCTTTTTTACACTACCATGAAGCAATATAAGAATGCAGGCGTTGTCTTTAAAAAAACTTTAATAAAAGGTAGTTGTTATATGACATTCATCTCCTTTTTGTCTCTGCATTTAGTCTGACTGAAGATTGACTACTTAAAGTCTCTTCTTATAGTGGTATACTTTTAGACCCTTTGTGGCTAAAGAAAAAGAATTTTCTTAATTTTTATTTAAATTTTATTCATTATGAAAATAATTCATAAACACTGTGATGATCCCTTATTTCTAATTTCAAGGAAAAAAAAACTGAGCATATGCTTCTTTACGATATAAATATTCTGTGAAGAAGATGTAAATATTTTTCGAGGAATTTTATATTTTTACAAATAGAATAGATAAAGAACGCCTTCCTCGATTCTTTCACATTTGCGATAGATTGTTTTAAAAAAGATCAATCTGTTTTTCCCTGCTACGAAATTAATTAAGCTTAAGTCATCATATTTTTTAACTTGTATTAAATGTATAAATCTAAGCATGAGAATTGAAGAATATTATAGATTAAGGCAAGTAGTATATCACAACATTTAAAAGAATTAAGGGATTTTTATTTTTATTTTTAGAGATAGTGTTAATCGCTTTTATGCCATGAATTATTAGCGTGAAACCTTTTCTCATAGTATAATCTATTTGGCTAAAGGCTAAAATTTATGTTTCTTCATTTCTTCGAAAAATAGAGCCATAAATAAATTACTCTAGCAAAATAGTTTTAAAAAAAAATAGAGGCAGAAATATTTTTCTTTGTCAATACTTTTTGCATTAGTAATAAAATGTATTCAAAACGTTAATTGATTTTTAACATTACATCCTTTCAAAACTGTACCAAAAAACACAGGCAAATAGCACTGAAAAATAGCAGCTGTAAAACGAGATTATCCACCACTTGTTCCAAGACTGCATTTGTGATAATTAATGCTATCACTTTTTAGAATATTAAATTTGTACATTCACTCAAATAGCATTATAGATTCATTTTTTAAACTATAGATATTTAACAACCGATTTTTACATTTGAGAGATCCATTTTAATAAAATTATTGAAAATCTTGTTTTTTTTTTTTTTTTTTTTCGAATTACAAGTGTTTTTCTCCTTCTATCTAAAAAAATAATAATTCCAAGTTATTTGAGGCATCTTTTAAATAGAATATTTTCTAATACTAGTTAATAGCATATTTAACTTTTCAATGAACAGGAGTTTGTTGTAAACATATTAATCAACAAGAAAACATTCAAAATTTTCAAATTTCAAAAATTATTTTCGCTGAAACTGCCTGCATTACCTTTTCATCAAATGATTAAATAAACTTTAAATATCAATTTCGTTTTCGCTTTCGCCGCATAAATAAACGAAAAAGTAAATGCTCTTTTGAAACTACTTCAAATATTAAAATAGATAAAAACAAATTTTAGACATCAATTTCCGTTTCCTTGCCAGAATAATTTGAAAATATTTTACCTACAGAAAGAGATTACTACAGCTTCCGATTTCATTTCATGAAATACATTGAAAACATTGGAACCTCGGGAAAATAAAATTGTATTATGAAAAAATCTTAACGTCTATAATAGCTATTTTTCATAAAATTAAAAATGTAATTATATTCGCAGAAAGAGAAGATTTAGTTGGTTAGCAAGAACATATGGTCAACAGCATCCCAGAAATATTTATAATTCTTCTAGCCTTTAAAAATAAATGTCACTAAAATCAATTTTTTAAATTATGTTAAGAGTTTTGTTATTATATTTTAGGTAGCATTCATTGCAAAAAGCTACCTATTGCAGCCGTTCGGAGGAAAGCGATTTCGAAAAATTTTGGTATATTTTCATCGATCATGACCCCCAGACACCGAAACCACCCTCCGTTCAAAAGTTGATATATATATATACACCGAAGAGCCATTACATTATGACCACCCTCCATCTATAACAATTAGCTCGCTCAGAAACAAAACCACGGCGCGTGCGCGGTTGATATTGGAGTATATAAAGTGCCCATGCATTGTATTTCAAAACATAGCGTGATTAGCGACTTAATGGGAAAAGCAGCAGATTTATCAGACTTTCATAAAGGTCAAATCGTTATGGCTCGATGACTGGAAACGTCGATATCGGAAACGGCGCGTTTGGTGGACTGTACACGTGCAGTCATTGTTAGCAGATACCGAAAGTGGTGTATGGATTGTGAAAGGACAAGTCTCCGGCGAGCGGTGCGTTCACTGTTGTGTATGGGACTACGCAGCCGGCGGCCTAAGAACGTTCCTACGATGACAGCACGTCATCGCCAGCAGCGTCTACAACGGGAACATGATCATCGGAATTGGACCTTAGAATAATGGAAGAAGGTTGAATTGTCCGACGAATCACATTTTCTGGTCCATCACATCGACGGACACGTGCGAATACGCTGATTTCCAACGGTAACCCTGGTTCCCGGATGCACAGTTGGTCGGAGACAAGCCTTTGGCGGCTATATTATCCAGTGGGCGATGTTTGTATGGAGCACATTAAGACCCATAATCCCCATAGAACAATCCCTAACGTCTGTGCATGACCTGAACATCGTTGCAGACCAGATGCACCCATTAATGTCAAGAATGTTTCCGGTGGGTTATTGCCTTTACCAACAGGAAAATGCACCATGTCATACGGGTCGAATCGTCAGGGAGTGGTTCGAGAAGCATTCTAGTGAGTTTCAAGTAATGTCCTGGCCTCCAAATTCACCTAACATGAATCTGAAAGAACATTTGTGGTTCCTACCGGAAATCCCAATTCGTGCTGCCACGCTACCATCTCGCAATATACGAGAATTTCGGGGCCAGTTGGTGAGCGCTTGGTACCAGATACCTCAGACTACCTATAAGAACTTTGTCGAGTTGATACCAGGTCGGGTGTTGGCGGTTTTGAGTGCAAAAGTAGTCCTACGTCCTATTAAACAGGTGGTCATAATGTAATGGCTCTTCGGTGTATATATATATATATATTTGATTTTTGTCACACTGTAACTCTCGTATTTATGAACCGATTTGGATGTAACTTTGTGTATACATACTGCATACCAATGCCTCGACCGAGTTCGTTGGCCAGCTTCATCCGCCTTTTTGTTTCAAAATGGCGGCCATTTAAATTTTTTTTTAATTTAAAATTTTAAATGTGGTACCAAAAATTGAAAATTAAAAAATATTTTTTCTTATGTGTTTGACCTAGATACAAAGACTCCGGAGCATTTTTTTTTGCTTCGTCTATATCTTAAAAAGGGCTGAGTAATAGCACTTTGAATTTCTAGCGTGGCTGACATTTTGAAACGACCGGATATTTGCCACGTGATAACAGGAGTATTTATGAACCGATTTTCATGTACCTTGGTGTATAGATAATACGTACCAATGTCTCGACTGAGTTCATTCGCCAGCTTCATCCGCCATCTTGTTTGAAAATGGCGGCCATTTAAAATTTAAAATGAGGTACCAAAAAATTGGAAAATGAAAAAATTTTTTTTTGCATGTGTTTGACCTTAATACAAAGATTCTGGAACATTTTTGTTTCGTCTATATCTAAAAAAATAGCTGAGTTATGGCATTTTGAATTTCTATTGTGGCTGACATTTTGAAACGGCCTGATTTTTGTCACGCGATAACAGGCGTATTTTTAAACCGATTTGGATGTAACTTGGTGTGTACATAGTACATACCAAAGTCTCAAACGAGTTCGTTGGCCAGCTTCATTCGCCATCTTGTTTCAAAAGGGCTGCCATTTAAAAAAATCCAATTTTAAATTTTAAATGAGTTATCAAAAAATTGAAAAATGAAAAAGATTTTTTTTATGTGTTTGACCTCGATACATAGATTCAGGAGCAGTTTTTGTTTCGTATATATCTTAAAAAATGGTTGAATTGTAGCACTTTAAATAACTAGCATGGCTAACATTTTGAAACGATCTGATATTTGTCACGTGATAACACGGGTATTTATTAACCTATTTCGATGTAAGAAGGCATGTGGATAGTATATCGTAATGTATCGACCAAGTTCGCAGGCCAGCTTCATCAGCCATCTTGTTTCAAAATGGAGGCCATTAAATTAAATAAAAAATTTTATTTAAAGTGAGGTGCAAAAAAATGAGAAATTGAAATAGGTTTCTTTCTTAAGTATTTGACCATGATATAAGGATTCCGGAGCATTTTTTGTTCTGTCTTTATCTTAAAAAATGGCTCAGATATAGCAGTTTCAATTTCTAATGTGGGTGACATTTTGAAAAATCTGATTTTTTGCATGCGACAGCACTTGTATATATCAACCGATTCCGATGTGAGTGAGCATGTGGGCAGGAATTACTAAGGTCTCCACCAAGTTCACTGGTTAGCCTCATCCACCATTTTGTCTTAAAATGGCAGGAACTTCAAGATATTGGCGAATTTGGCAACAAAATATAAGTTACTTTAAATAAAAGCAGCTTGGATAAAGCTTACTAATTCCGCGAAATTATTATTCATAATGATTTAGTATTGATAAAAAGTAGTATTGAATCTCTTATAATAGGCTTCCACTAAATTGAGCTTCATGTGTTTGAATAATATAAGCTTGCTTTTAAAAAATAAGGATTATGAAAGCTACCTCTTCCTCCCGGCACTGGCCGGAAGGACTCTTTTTTTCATTTGCACAGCTATTCTTATCTCTGATTAATATATTCCATCCATCAAAAAATAATTTTGTAATCACTTAAAATTTAACATTTTATTTCTTTACAATAAATGAATTTTTGCAAAACATCACCAATCCTCTATCTATAGAGTTTTAAATATTAAAATACACTTAAAAATGTAAGATGATGTTTTAATCGGTTTTCATTTTAAAAGAATTCATACTGAATTCGTAATTTACAAATTTATAACTTCTTGTTTTTAATATTTTTCTGAAAACAAGAAGTGCATTCTTCACAGTTTTAGAGTGTATATGCTTTACTAAAATTTATTTCTTTGATATTTATTAATCAAAGAAATAAATTTTAGTAAAGCATATACACTCTAAAACTGTGAGGAGTGAAAAGCTCACTCTTTGAAAGAGCGACCGGCCTTTTCACTCTTTTTGGAGTGAATTTCGTAAAAATACATTCCTTAAAGAGTGGAATTTCCCACTCTCTAGAAAGGAGTGCAATATCTCACTCTGTTATTGAGAGTGAAGTTGTCACTCCCGAAAGCAAGCTTATTAGACAATAAGAACAGCAAGGCGACAGCGTCCTCGTAAGATAAGAAAAATTATCACATTTTCGTCTGGTCCGCCATCTTAGGATTAACAGATAAGGATATCATTAAAATTATTCTTAATGGAATACATAAAATAAAGGTAAGTCTTATTTAATTTTAACCATTTATTCGTGTAGATATTTTAAGATTATGCACTAAATAGTTGTAGGTTGTATAGAAAAAGATTGATCGTTAGAGTGTTCAAAAGTGATTGTCTGTTATATTTCTTCATGTAGCGGTTTGAAATATAATTCTTTTAACAATTGAACACTAGAGATCTGCACGGACCGGTTCGTGCTCGGGCCGATTTTCACTCACGGAACTCGGGCCGGTCCCGGGCCACACTTTTTTCTGAAGGCTCGGGCAGACCTAGCTTTTTTTCTGTACAAAGCCCGGACTGGTTCATTCCGAGTCTTCACGACCCAAAATTCTCCGTCCTAATTTTGACCCAGCCCGTATGAAAATCATTGTCTCACCGTGGCCTGGTCTATTCAAAGGTCAGTAAAATTAGGTCTGGTCAGAAATGTTTGTAAAAAATGCATACATTTTTAAATCGTCATTATTCTACCCTTAAACATTAAAATTTATTATTTTTAAAGAACAGTAGATTTCTGCGCTTATTAAAATATAGCTAAATTAAAACAAAGTAAAACGTGTGAAAAGATCCTGCGTATGACGGAACACAGTTTTAAACTCACTAACGTATTGATCAATGCATAATTAATATACTAATACATAAAAAAGGAACATATAATACATTTACACTCGCTAAGAAGAGAACTTGTCTATAACGCATTTTTTTTCACTTCAATACAATTCCATCTTACTGTATAGCATTTTCCAGATTTTTAACACTTCAAAAAAATAAAAAATCAATGTTTGGTTGAAATTCACTCGGGCCGAGATTTTAACTTTTTTTCCGGGCCGGGCTCGGGCAGAACTTTTAAGTTTTTTACCGGGCCGGACCAAACTTTTTTTTTATACGGGCCGGGCAGAATTTTTTTTCTATGAGTCGGGCCGGGTCCTTGGAAATTTCGGCCCGTTCAGACCTCTAAGCTCACAATGCTTAGCAAAAAAATAATCCAAACTTCATTAGTTCGGGAAATGTCAATTAAAAAAAATGTGTGAAAATAATTTTTTATTCCCTTTCAATGCTGTGTTTGCAAATGATAAAACTTTTACCAACGACCAAAACAAAGAAGTTTTATCTCTTTCGTTTGAAAGGGTGACTGACTCATAAGAGAAGATAGATTTTCTCAATCGTAGGAGACACGTCATTCGGAAACATTAATTTGCCGCTCTATGAGTTTTTTTTTTGTTTTTTTTGGGGGGGGGGGTTAATTTTGATTTCGGATTATATACAGTTAAGAGTATTTATAATTGTTTCGGAGTTAAATGTGATATTTGATGTTTATGATATTACGAAAACGTTGGTACAGTGAAACCTCCCTGTGCGACCAACTCTATTAGGCGACCACCTCTCTCAAAGACCATTTTTTCATGGAACGAAATTTATTCCCATAGGCTCAATACTCATTTGACCTCCATTCAGAGACCATCCCAGTTGAATCCCTCCATGAGAGACCGATTTCTTTGAAGAAAAGGAAATAAATTCCGTTTTTTCCTGGTCGCTTGAAGAAGGTTTTATTAAAAAAATAATTCCGGAGAGTGCATTATTCATCAAACTTCAAAACTAGGTTTAGAATTTTTTTTATCCCGGTAACTTTAAGTGTTTAAACCCCGTTGTGCCTTTTTAGGCAATGAATTTAACTCTGATTACAAATTAAGACTGACGGTTAATAAACTCCTCTGCCCTGTTGTGTTGTAAAACTCTCAAAGAGATAGATAAAGTAATGAAATCGTCATTATTTGTTCCCGTCCACAAAAAAATGCATTTATTTACTGAACTTCAAAAGGACTTGGAAATAAAAATTATAAAATATAAAACTGTAAAATTAAAGCAAAGCTCAATGTGTTCATTTTTTATACTCTGCAGTAATTAACTTATGTACTTAACACTTATTTTGATACTTAAATTTTTATATTTTTAACTAGTGTGAAAAATAAATTTAAGTAACGTTGTTACCATTTTTCAACAATTAAAATCTAGATTTAAACATGTCCTCCATTAAGAGACCACCTCTCGGAGAGACCAATTTTTATTGGACCAGTACGTGGTCGATTTAGGGAGGTTTTACTGTATATTATTTTTTTTTAATTGTATCTAAACTTTTTTCTGTGGGTTATGATATTAAAATTTCGAGACTGAGTAATATAAAAAAATAATTATTATAGACATTCTGCATCAGTTATTAAATTTCCTTCTATTTAAACGCATTTTCTACGTTTTTGATGCACGTAATTTTTGGCACTAAAAAATAAAAGTCCTTCCGGCCAGTGCCGGGAGGAAGAGGTAGCTTTCATATAAAATCATAGCTTTCATATTTTTAAAAAGCTAGCTTAAGTTATTCAAACACACGAAGTTCAATTTGGTCGAAATCGATTATAGAAGATTCAATACTAATTTTTATCAATACTAAATCCTTTATGAATGAGAATTTCTCGAAATTAGTTAGCTTTATCCAAGCTGCTTTTATTTAAAGTAATTTATATTTGGTTGCCAAATTCGGCGATATCTTGAAGTGCCTGCCATTTTAAGACAACATGATGAATGAGGCTAACCAGTTAACTTGGTCGAGAACTTAGTAATTCCTGTGCACATGCTCACTCACATCGGAATCGGGATATATACGAGTGCTGTCGCGGTCAAAAAATCAGATTTTTCAAAATGTCATCCACATAAAGGAAATCAAACTGCTATATCTGAGCCATTTTTTAAGATAAAGACAAAACAAAAAAAAAAAGCTCCGGAATCCTTATATCAAGGTCAAATACTTAAGAAAGAAATATTTTTCAATTTCTAATTATTTGCACCTCACTTTAAATATATATATTTTTAATTTAATGGCCACCATTTTGAAACAAGATGGCGGATGAAGCTGGCCAGCGAACTTGGTTGAGACATTGCTATATACTATCCACAAACCTTCTTACATCCAAATAGGTTAATAAATACGTATGTTATAGCGTGACAAATATCAGACAGCTATGCTAGAAATTCAAAGCGCTATAACTCAACGATTTTTTAAGATATAGACGAAACAAAAACTGCTCCGGAATCTTTGTATCGAGGTCAAACGATGGAAAAGTCTTTTTCATTTTCCAATTTATTTGATACCTCATTTTAAATTTAATTTTTAAGTAGCTTTCATTACAAAAAGCTACCTGTTGCAGCCGTTCGGAGGAAAGCGATTTCAAAAAATTTTGGTATATTTTCATCGATCATAACCCACAGACCCCGAAACCACCCTCCGTTCAAAAGTTGATATATATATATATATATATATATATATATATATATATATATATATATATATATATATATATATATATATCCATATATATATATATATATATATATATATATCTGATCTTTGTCACACTGTAACTCTCGTATTTATTAACCGATTTGGATGTAACTTGGGGTTTACATAGTACATACGAATGTCTCGACCGAGTTCGTTGGCCAGCTTCATCCGCCATTTTGTTTCAAAAGGGCGGCCATTTAAAAAATTTTAAAAAATTTTAAATTTGAAATGTGGTACCAAAAAAATGAAAATGGAAAAATATTTTTTCCTTATGTAATTCACCTTTATACAAAGATTCCGGAGCAGTTTTTGTTTCGTCTATATCTTAAAAAATGGCTGAGTTATAGCATTTTGAATTTCTAGCGTGGCTGACATTTTGAAACGTCCTGAATTTTGTCACGCGATAAAAGGCGTATTTATGAACCGATTTGGATGTAACTTCGTTTATATATAGTACATACCAATGTCTCGACCGAGTTCGTTGGCCAGTTTCATCCGCCATCTTGTTTAAAAATGGCGGCCATTTAAATTTTTAAGAAAAATTTAAATTTGAAAAGTGGTACCAAAAAATTGAAAATTGAAAAAATATTTTTTTCTTATGTATTTGACCTTGATAAAAAGATTCGGGAGCAATTTTTGTTTCAACTATATCTTAAAAAATGGTTGAGTTATAGCATTTTGAATTTCTAGCGTGGCTGACATTTTGAAACGTCCTCATATTTGTCACGTGATAACGGGCGTATTTATGAACCGATTTGGATGTACCTTGGTGTGTACATAGTACATACAAATATCTCGACCGAGTTCGTTGTCCAGCTTCATCCGCCATCTTGTTTCAAAATGGCGGCCATTTAAAAAATTTTAAATTTAAAATGAGATACCAAAAAATTGGAAAATGAAAAAGATTTTTTTTGTATGTGTTTGACCTTAATACAAAGATTCCGGAATGATTTTTGTTTCGTCTATATCTAAAAAAATGGCTGAGTTATAGCATTTTGAATTTCTATTGTGCTGACATTTTAAAACGACCTGATTTTTGTCACGCGATAACAGGCAATTTTATGAACCGATTTGGATCTAACTTGGTCTGTACATAGTACACACCAATGTCTTGACCGAGTTCGTTGGCCAGCTTCATTCGCCATCTTGTTTCAAAAGGTTATTTAGAGTTTAACTATTGTTCGGTACCGTTTTATTTTTCCTCAAGATATATAAAATCCGTTCAACTTAGTTTTCCTATTTTATTCCTTTTGCTTTAGGTGTTTGGAATGCATGAGATGAAATTGAAACTCGTCTACATAGAAACTTTAGCATACATACGTCTAAACTCAAAAAGAAAATAAACAAAAATGTCTTAAATTACTCTATTCAGCGAAATCCTATAATATATATTCCTAAAATATTTCTTTTCCGACGATTTGTAACCGCAGGAAAGTTCGATAGTTTCATCTTATTTTTTATGGAAGCATTCTCATAGAATGTATAAAAATGTGTCCTAGGTAGAAATGGGGCCATAATAGTCCCACTAAGGGAAAAAAAATATTGAAGACATATATTTTGATTTGTAAAAAGCAGATACCTTACTGTAGTATTTAAAAGTTTTATTTAGATGATATTTGATATATAGTAATAATACTAAGATCTGAATTTAAATTATTTCTACGTCGTTCACCATACAGCAAATCCTAAAATTTTATATAATAATGTATATTTCTAAATTCTAATCAAACAGTCGTGTCGTAAAAATTTATTGTTAGGTAGCTTTCATTACAAAAAGCTACCTATTGCAGCCGTTCCGAGGAAAGCGATTTCAAAAAATTTTGGTATATTTTCATCGATCATAACCCACAGACCCCGAAACCACCCTCCGTTCAAAAGTTGATATATATATATATATATATATATATATATATATATATATATATATATATATATATATATATATATATATATATATATATATATATATATATATCCATATATATATATATATATATATATATATATATATCTGATCTTTGTCACACTGTAACTCTCGTATTTATTAACCGATTTGGATGTAACTTGGGGTTTACATAGTACATACGAATGTCTCGACCGAGTTCGTTGGCCAGCTTCATCCGCCATTTTGTTTCAAAAGGGCGGCCATTTAAAAAATTTTAAAAAATTTTAAATTTGAAATGTGGTACCAAAAAAATGAAAATGGAAAAATATTTTTTCCTTATGTAATTCACCTTTATACAAAGATTCCGGAGCAGTTTTTGTTTCGTCTATATCTTAAAAAATGGCTGAGTTATAGCATTTTGAATTTCTAGCGTGGCTGACATTTTGAAACGTCCTGAATTTTGTCACGCGATAAAAGGCGTATTTATGAACCGATTTGGATGTAACTTCGTTTATATATAGTACATACCAATGTCTCGACCGAGTTCGTTGGCCAGTTTCATCCGCCATCTTGTTTAAAAATGGCGGCCATTTAAATTTTTAAGAAAAATTTAAATTTGAAAAGTGGTACCAAAAAATTGAAAATTGAAAAAATATTTTTTTCTTATGTATTTGACCTTGATAAAAAGATTCGGGAGCAATTTTTGTTTCAACTATATCTTAAAAAATGGTTGAGTTATAGCATTTTGAATTTCTAGCGTGGCTGACATTTTGAAACGTCCTCATATTTGTCACGTGATAACGGGCGTATTTATGAACCGATTTGGATGTACCTTGGTGTGTACATAGTACATACAAATATCTCGACCGAGTTCGTTGTCCAGCTTCATCCGCCATCTTGTTTCAAAATGGCGGCCATTTAAAAAATTTTAAATTTAAAATGAGATACCAAAAAATTGGAAAATGAAAAAGATTTTTTTTGTATGTGTTTGACCTTAATACAAAGATTCCGGAATGATTTTTGTTTCGTCTATATCTAAAAAAATGGCTGAGTTATAGCATTTTGAATTTCTATTGTGCTGACATTTTAAAACGACCTGATTTTTGTCACGCGATAACAGGCAATTTTATGAACCGATTTGGATCTAACTTGGTCTGTACATAGTACACACCAATGTCTTGACCGAGTTCGTTGGCCAGCTTCATTCGCCATCTTGTTTCAAAAGGTTATTTAGAGTTTAACTATTGTTCGGTACCGTTTTATTTTTCCTCAAGATATATAAAATCCGTTCAACTTAGTTTTCCTATTTTATTCCTTTTGCTTTAGGTGTTTGGAATGCATGAGATGAAATTGAAACTCGTCTACATAGAAACTTTAGCATACATACGTCTAAACTCAAAAAGAAAATAAACAAAAATGTCTTAAATTACTCTATTCAGCGAAATCCTATAATATATATTCCTAAAATATTTCTTTTCCGACGATTTGTAACCGCAGGAAAGTTCGATAGTTTCATCTTATTTTTTATGGAAGCATTCTCATAGAATGTATAAAAATGTGTCCTAGGTAGAAATGGGGCCATAATAGTCCCACTAAGGGAAAAAAAATATTGAAGACATATATTTTGATTTGTAAAAAGCAGATACCTTACTGTAGTATTTAAAAGTTTTATTTAGATGATATTTGATATATAGTAATAATACTAAGATCTGAATTTAAATTATTTCTACGTCGTTCACCATACAGCAAATCCTAAAATTTTATATAATAATGTATATTTCTAAATTCTAATCAAACAGTCGTGTCGTAAAAATTTATTGTTAGGTAGCTTTCATTACAAAAAGCTACCTATTGCAGCCGTTCGGAGGAAAGCGATTTCAAAAAATTTTGGTATATTTTCATCGATCATAACCCACAGACCCCGAAACCACCCTCCGTTCAAAAGTTGATATATATATATGCATATATATATCCATATATATATATATATATAGATAGATAGATAGATAGATATATATATATATCTGATCTTTGTCACACTGTAACTCTCGTATTTATTAACCGATTTGGATGTAACTTCGTTTATATATAGTACATACCAATGTCTCGACCGAGTTCGTTGGCCAGTTTCATCCGCCATCTTGTTTAAAAATGGCGGAAATTTAAATTTTTAAGAAAAATTTAAATTTGAAAAGTGGTACCAAAAAATTGAAAATTGAAAAAATATTTTTTTCTTATGTATTTGACCTTGATAAAAAGATTCGGGAGCAATTTTTGTTACAACTATATCTTAAAAAATGGTTGAGTTATAGCATTTTGAATTTCTAGCGTGGCTGACATTTTGAAACGTCCTCATATTTGTCACGTGATAACGGGCGTATTTATGAACCGATTTGGATGTACCTTGGTGTGTACATAGTACATACAAATATCTCGACCGAGTTCGTTGTCCAGCTTCATCCGCCATCTTGTTTCAAAATGGCGGCCATTTAAAAAATTTAAAATTTTAAATGAGATACCAAAAAATTGGAAAATGAAAAAGATTTTTTTGTATGTGTTTGACCTTAATACAAAGATTCCGGAATGATTTTTGTTTCGTCTATATCTAAAAAAATGGCTGAGTTATAGCATTTTGAATTTCTATTGTGGCTGACATTTTAAAACGACCTGATTTTTGTCACGCGATAACAGGCAATTTTATGAACCGATTTGGATCTAACTTGGTCTGTACATAGTACACACCAATGTCTTGACCGAGTTCGTTGGCCAGCTTCATTCGCCATCTTGTTTCAAAAGGATTGCCATTTAAAAAAATAACAAATTTAAAATTTAAAATGAGGTATTAAAAAATTGGAAAATGAAAAGGATTCTTTTACGTGTTTGGCCTTAATACAAAGATTCCGGAGCAGTTTTTGTTTCTGAAAATTTGTCCTTTTGTTTATATCTTAAAAAATGGTTGAATTATAGCACTTTGAATTTCTGGCATGGTTAACATTTTGAAACGATCGTGTATTTGTCACGCGATAACACACGTATTCGCCTATTTCGATGTAAGAAGGCATGTGGATAGTATACATCAATATCTCGACCAAGTTCGCTGGCCAGTTTCATTAGCCATCTCGTTTCAAAATGGCAACCATTAAATTAAAAAAAATTATATTTAAAGTGAGGTGAGGTGCAAAAAAATTAGAAATTGAAAAAGGTTTTTCTCTTGAGTATTTGACCTTGATATAAGGATTCAGGAGCATTTTTTGTTTGTCTTTATCTTAAAAAATGGCTCAGATATAGCAATTTCAATATCTAATGTGGGTGACATTTTGAAAAATCTGATTTTTTGCCTGCGACAGCACTCGTATATATCAATCGATTCTGATGTGAGTGAGAATGTGCACAGTAATTACTAAGGTCTCGACCAAGTTCACTGGTTAGCCTCATTCACCATATTGACTTAAAATGGCAGGCATTTTAAGAAATCGCCGAATTCGGCAGCCAAATATAAGTTACTTTAAATAAAAGCAGTTTGGATAAAGCTGATTAATTTCGCAAAATTCTCATTCATAATGATTTAGTATTGATAAAAATTAGTATTGAATCTCCTATATTCGGTTTCCACTAAACTGAGCTTCGTGTGTTTGAATAATATAACTTGGCTTTTTTAAAATAAGGAATATGAAAGCTACCTCTTCCTCCCGGCAATGGCCGGAAGGACTTTTTTTTAATTTATTTAAATGACCGCCATTTTGAAACGAGATGGCTAATGAAGCTGGCCAACGATCTCGGTCGAGACATTGGTATGTACTATGTACACACCAAGTTACATCCAAATCGGTTCATAAATACGTCTGTTATCGCGTGACAAAAGTCAGGTCGTTTCAAAATGTCAGCCACAATAGAAATTCAAAAAGCTATAACTAAGCCATTTTTTTAGATATACACGAAACAAAAACTGTTCCGGAATCTTTGTATTAAGGTCAAACACATAAGAAAAAAATCTTTTTCATTTTACAATTTTTTGGTACATCATTTTAAATTAAAAAAAAATTATTTTTTTTAAATGGACACCAATTTGAAACAAAATGGCGGATGAAGCTGGCCAACGAACTCGGTCGAGACATTGGTATGTACTATGTACACACCAAGTTACATCCAAATCGGTTCATAAATACGCCTGTTATCGCATGACAAAAATCAGGCATTTTCAAAATGTCAGCCACAATAGAAATTCAAAATGCTATAACTCAGCCATTTTTTTAGATATAGACAAAACATAAACTGTTCCGGAATCTTTGTATTAAGGTCAAACAAATAAGAAAAAAACTTTTAGTTTTCCAGTTTTTTGGAACCTTATTTTAAATTTTTATTTTTTTAAAAACTTTAAATGGCCGCCATTTTGAAACAAGATGGCGATGAACCTGGCCAATTAACTCGGTCGAGACATTGGTATGTACTATGTACACAAGAAGGTACATCCATAACGGTTCATAAATACGCCTGTTATCGCGTGACAAAAATCAGGACGTTTCAAAATGTCAGCTACGCTAGAAATTCAAAGTGCTATAACTCAGCCATTTTTTAAGATATAGACGAAACAAAAACTGCTGCGGAATCTTTGAATCAAGGTCAAACACATAAAAAAAAATATTTTCCCATTTTCAATTTTTTGGTACCACATTTCAAATTTTAATTTTTTTAAAAAATTTTAAATGGCCGCAATTTTGGAAAAGAATGGCGCATGGAGCTGGCCAACGAACTCGGTCGATAAAAATATACCAAAATTTTTTGAAATCACTTTCCTCCGAACGGCTGCAATAGGTAGCTTTTTGTAATGAAAGCTACCTAAATCATGATATTTAAGCATTGAAATAAAATTTTTTTTATGCCTGTTTTGAAGTTTATCGATAAGACAGCTTTAGTATATTTTTTTAAAAGTTCATATTTTCTTACATGATTTAGGACTGAATATTTTTTCAAAGAGATTAATAACTACTTTTTTACATTAAAATGTTTTTCAAACAATAAGAACTTTTATATGCAGTCATTCACTTTATTTTTATTAAAATTCATACAGATGCAAATAAATGTAATGTGTTTATATTTATATTTACTTTTTCCATTTCCTATGTCAATCTTTTCCTATAAAACATATCAAATCTATTTTGCTCATATTCCCAAAATACAATATCTACGGGAATAAAAAATTTAAATTAAATATGACTTACCGTGTCGTTTCATTAATAAGTATTGTTTTCAACAATAATGGGCCAAAATTAGAAATCATGATTAAGTTAAGGAATATGTTTAAAAGACATATATATACATATTCCAGAGAATTTAAAATTTAGACTACATGATCATATTAAATAAAACAAAAGCAAATCACAGCGGAAAAAAATACACATTATTAATATTTAAATCATACTTAGAACTAATTTTTTTTTTTTTTTTAAATGTAAGTTTATAAGCATTGTTTTTAAGTAAAAAAATGAAAAATATTTTAGAACAATAAGACTTTGCAAACATAGCAATAATTTACGGAAAAAGTACGGTAAAAAGGTAGGAATTTATATTTAAAACCAAAAATTAAAATGACATCAAACATTGTTAAACATATAATATCCACCTATTAAAAAGTTATTTATAAAACTTTAAAAGTAATATTTTTATAGGGTATGCAATAAAAGCAAACACAAAGGATAAAATTGGAATAAAATATATTAGTTTATTTCTGTCAGTAATCTAAATTAAATTCATACGTAACTTTAACTGATTTTTTCCTTAAAAGTTCAATTAGCGTTACAAACTATGAATTAAATAAATATTGCTGATAACGTATTTTATTCCAATCTTTACCACGCTTGTATCTATTTTCATTGCATGCTGTAAAAGATGTGATTCTTTTAAAATGCCCATAAAATCAAAATAAAAAAAGAATTGACTCTATAAAAAATGAACATTCACTTCTATGAAAGAGTGACAAGTCACTCCTACCAGGGGTGAAAAACCGTACTCCTTTAGCAAGAGTGAATAGTCACTCCTCCGAAAGAGTGATTATTCACCCCTGTTTAGAGTGAATATTCACTTCCCAGGATAGACTATTCACTCTTTCAGAGAGTCAAAAATTACACTTTTGGTCAGAGTGAATAGTCACTCTAAGGAGGTTGGGCATATTTTGACTCTGCGATAGAGTGACTATTCACTCCTCTGGATTGAATAGTCACTCCTTTTTATTTAGAGTGCAGAAACAATTAATGTCTATATACTTGTACTTTCTCTTTTTCAAACTTTTTAAAGCTGCTGGTAATTTTGCAGTCATCTGAAAAAAGCATTATGCTGAAATGTTCCATACAGAGTTAAATAATAGTGTCACTTACAGCATAAGTAAATCTTCTGTGCAAACACTTATTAATAAAAATTTGGCACTTTCTAAGCAAACAAAGATCCCTTTCCCCCGTAATAAAAATTTGGAATTTTCATTTTTATTTATCACTTCCAAATATCATAAAGTACTACTAAATGTAGGCTTGTTTGCAGTAATGTCAATAGTATAAGCAATAATTTTAATAGGAAATTAAAAAAATTAATTAAAGTTTTGGAATTTTAACTGCATGCAACTTATTGACTTTGTTCGCTGTGTGATTTGTGATGATTAAGTACATACTGTGGGCAAATAAAAAAGTTTTTAGCAGGGATAGGAATTGTAGAACATATTCTATGCCTCTGTTGAAAAAAAAAACCTGTTAACTACTGGATAAAACTTAGTAGATTGAATACCGAAGTGTATTTGGAATAAATACAGATCTGACGTTTTCTGCATAATACTAACATTCAAATTCGTATACAAAATCGCACCAACGGAGAGCTGAAATGTAACATAAAACACTTAGAAATTCGCCAGGGTATATTGTGATCATTGCCGCAACGAAACTAAGATATACTTTTTTCATTTGTCGATCAATGTGTTTATGTGCCATATTGCCATTAGCCCTCTCACTGCATAATTGTTTTATCAAAATAGCTTCAAAAATTGCGTACTTAATTTCTTCACGATGAGCGTCTTTTAAGAATTTTTATTCCTTTGCCACTGGTTTTTCAAAACAAAAATTTTCGTCTGATTTAATCGGGAAAATTCTATGATTAGATAAGGCAAAATTTACAATAAAAAGTAACTGGTGGGAATGATCAATGCGGGTTAATAAAACGGAGAAAATGCATCCCCGATGAAAACTCGGGTTGCGCAAATTTTGCTATTTTTACGTTGCCCGAGAAACTCTCGGGTTGCACAGCGAGAGGGTTAAAACAGTGACCGATATGCTGCCATATTCTAGGATTTTTACTAGAAACGTGCAGGTAAACTAAAACAGTCACATATCACACTAGTCCTTGAAGTGGTGTTTCCTCGCAGAAAAAAAGTACCATAGATAAAATAAGTTGTAAAGCAATACCATATGTAACATAAGGATCACATACATTGTTCACTGCTGAGTGTGGATACCATGATTTCCAGATTGTGAATGTTATGGGTATGATCACACCAATTATTCAAAATTTGGACTTGTTCATCGACATCAAATTATCGAGATACGGTTATCAAATGCGACCTACATTACAATTTTGTAAAGAGTTATGAGGAAAGTCGGTGATTTGGATGCTTTTTAGGAGGTTGAGGGAAAGTACTTGCTCCAGATCAAGTTGACACCCTGTTTCTGGTGTCACACAAAATCCCTGGTCACTTCATGTTTCCAAATCACTTTCTATTAGTCATTACATTTCATATACTTTCTTCGCCACATTTTGATACGATGAAAACATATTACGTATGCCTTATGATTAGTTAGAACCATAAATTTAAAATAAGATGATTTATGCATAGTCTTTCAAATTTCAAAGAGTCGCATTGTAGCTAACAAAATTTTTCCTGGTATTTCACTCAAATGTTAAAATATTTCAAAATGAAATGTATTTGTTATACTTTTACAATGTATTGGCACTTTATAATTTCATGATTCTTTCATAAATTTCTCATGGCCAAAATAAGGTGTGATTACATTACATATAAAGGCGTGAGTTTAAAAACTCATCTTATTCAGGAAAGAAAATTTTGGTAGATTAAATTTTGCTCCCAAGTCCGTTGTATATAATGCGAGTGTTAAAATTAAACCAAGATTTTACAATACCAGAAATACATGATAAAACTAGTTTTGTTGCACATTTTATTTTTTTATCGGTGCAGGTTTACTAACAGGATAAATGAATAGAAAACAAACTATTTTTTTATATGTACGGCGAGTTTTGGAACTCATATATTCATATTTAATATGTGAAATAAAACCGTTTCATAATATTTTAAAATTATTTTATAATTTCTCATAATTTAAAATTATAATTTCATATTATTTATTGTGTTTATAATATCCTACTGACAAGACTTCAAAGAAACATTTATAGGCAAACCATACTTTTAAAACGACTGCTTTTCCTAAAGTAATAAGTAAGCTGCCTTATGAATAATACTTTTCCCTTTTTTAATCTTATTGAAAAATAATGTTTATAATAATTTGTATCAGGCATTATATTCAATAAAATTTTTAATTTTCTGAATGAAATTTAAAATGAAATCGGAAGTGATTTACTGTTTCATAATATCTTTTACAATTCTAATAAAACAAAGAGATGATATTTCTGGAAACTCGTACATTAAAATATTGAACATTTTAATCTGTTTGTTAGCATATTAAATATTTTAATAATATATAAAGTTTTTCGAAAGCCTTAAAGCTTTCTTATTAAAACTGTATTTTAAACATATTCAGAAAACTTTTAACGAAAAAATGTTTAAATATGGTTTCAAGATGATTGAACATCAGTACTTATAGAAAAAGGGAGAAGAAAATGTAATGAAAAAATGTAAAAAAATTCGTCCATTTAAATTAATGTAAATTATTACCCCTATATAAAAGTGTTTTATTTTAAATTTGTATACAAGATGTCCCAAAAATACTCAAATGGTTTTTAATTTTTTGTCCCTGTTCGAGATACGTAGGCAGTGTAATAATGTTTTCAATTAAGGTTAGGAATTAAAACTATATTAATGAAATAGACCTTCTTTTAATTTTCAAAAAGTCATACTTTTTAAATTTTATATGGTCCCTTGGTCCTATAAATCATATTTGGAAATTTTTTCTCCGTGATCTTACAAGTACAAGTGTAAAAATACCATTCTTAAAATACAAAACTTCTCCAAGTTATGATACTTTGAATTTTATGAAATTGCAGAGCTCTCCGGTGCTAAAATTGCCCTTTTCTGTTTTTATTAACAGAAAGCAAATTTTATAAAATTTTAAAAGATGGTTAAAAACATCATAATTTTTGAAGCTGTATATTTAAAAAAAATAGATTTTTAAAAATATTTCTGTGTAATTTAATAAAGTATATTTCCAAAGATTCCGTTAACAAAAGTTCATTATCACTGTAATTTTTATATAAAAAATTGACTACTCGGCCCGTACTAGAACAATTAAATCCCCCCTCGGCACGAGTATGTAGAAAATATTGTAAGCTTGAACCCGGCCGGAGTCTGTCCAAAAAATCAAGTCCGGACCATGATGCAAACTTCCAATGCAGACCTATTAGCCGGGCGTGTTGAACTTCTGTATTGATGTTGACAAACTAGCATAGGCTAGTGCAGCTTATTTATAACTTATATTGGGCACATATACGTTCATTGCAAATTGTTCATATTTTGCCGGCTTTTCTGACAATTTTTAATTTGTTATATTGGTCCACTTAAATTTTTAAACGGCCCGGCTGGCCCGTTTAATTTTTTTATCGGTCCGCCTGGAACGTTTAAGTTTTTATCGGCCCGTAAAAAAAATGTTTCCGACCCCGCCTTTTTGAAATTTTGCCTGCATTAGGCTGGCCAGCTGACCGGACCCGGGCCCGTGCAGAACTTTACTCTATTTATTGGACTTCAGGGGATAGCCAATTAAGGGATAGCTTGTTCCTAATGCAAATTTTCTACAATCTGTGAGCTTAAATAATGTGATGCGCAGCAAGTATTAATGTTAAGGCAAGTAATGGGACATTCTCACAATCATTTGATTTTCGAGAATAAAAATCTGGTGAAATTAAACTTGCTAAAATAACATTTTAATCTGATAGACGAATGCCTTAATGATTCAAAATAAAGAAAAATGCTCATCAGCGAAAATTTTTTTATTTAACTGAGATTTATGTTAAACTTGCGAGTTTAATTTTCCTTACCATTTTACCACTAAAACTTTTTATTTTCTTCTAAATTTTTACTTATAATGAATTTGCATAGTACCCACAGGACATTCAAATAAAAAATAATAACAATGTAGTAATTTTAGTATAAAATTTTAGTATAACATTGTCTTAAAGGGGTGTTAAAGAAGTGACGGTAAGGTAAAAAAAGGGGACGATATAGGGAAAAAGGGACGAAATGGGAAAAAAAGCAATGGTATGGAAAATTACCACCTATTTTAGGCAAATCATGTTAAGACTAAGTGGTAGCCACAATGTTCATTGATTTTTAACAACAGTTATTTACATTGCATTAAATTAAAAAAAAAAAATGATTTACCTCGAAAAGTGCAGGAATAAACATTGGGGACGGTAAGAATACCAATAAAGCCACGATCTTGAAATTCATATTTAAATGCTGATTTAAATTCTGCAGTAAATTTCCTGTCAAAGAATTTTAGACATTCTTTCTCTAGCATACTTCGGTACGAGAAAAAACTTGAAAAAAATTCTGTGGCTGCATCTGAAGTGATTTCCTGTATAAGTTTATCAAGAGGGACGGTAAGGATAAAATACCCAGGGGCAGAGTTCAAAAAATAATATCAACCGTAAAAATGTGTGCAGCTTAATTTTTTGCTACATATTTAAATAAAACAATTGTCACAGTTTCGGAAAAAAAAATTACATCGAATTACTTTTATTGAAACAATTTTATACAGACAGCTCCAAATTTAAAAATCAGCAACATGGACACGGGACGGTATAGGAGTTTTCCTGGTATTTGGACCCCCAACATCGTCCAAAACTTATTTATCTCGTTAATATTGTAATGCAATCATGCAATGGGATGTTTTCGAGTATATGAAATAAAAAACACAAGAAAATGTACTAAAATAAAAATTATTATTCAGGGACATAAAAGTCAAAAGATTGCGAGAATGCCCCTTATGGATTATTTACAATAGTTATGAAATTGCTGAAAAATTAAAAAGCAGTAACATTCAATCTATCCAAACTTATGATTTTAAAAAAATGTCACAAATATAATAGCTTAGAGGAGGCACTCTTAAAAACAGCGTATTTGGTTTTGGATGTTAAGAATTTTAATTCTAACTTATTTTATAAATGAGGACTAAGAATGGAAAACGCTGAAAGTCCAAAAGAAGAAATTTTTCAAGAGAGCGAAAAAAGAAGGCGAAAGCACTTCATTTGCCACGTTTGATGTACAATTTCCAATTTGTTTAAACTATTAGTGTTAGGTTAGCACTTTAAGCGTTTTCGTGTTTGTTAAGCTTTGCATTTAAGAAACATTTTCGTAAAAAACATATTTTCCATTTTTTGGTACTTTCATCGTTTACGTTCTTAGTCCCCAAATTATGTCATTTTTGTCTTTTCAATAATTATGTTTATACAGACTCTAAAAATTACATCCAAATGAATGGTATTGGAATAAGTACCAGTTACTTATTCCAATAGTTAAATAGTCCAATAGTGGAATAGTTAAATTCCACAGCTGCTAAGCTATTTTCATTGTTTTATGAGTTTAAGTATAATATTAATATAGTTGATGTTCTCTTCCTTGCTTATAGGTACATTTGATGATATGATTGTTAAAACTTTGATGGTGACTTTCTGTTTTGAAATTAACGTACAGATTTCGATTTACGATAGTTTTCCATTTAATTATCATAGAAACTCGACAGAGTTTCTCGCCAAGCAAAACAAACAACAGTGCAATGAACCGTAAATGAAAGGAATGTCCGCCAATTGATGCCAAACGATTTTGCAAAAATTTTTTAGTACTCTGTCTAGTTTATATTTTTCAGACTGACCAAAACGGGATTTTGACATATCTATAGCTCGAGTACTATTTATGATAGAAAAAAATTATTTTTTCTATGGAATGGGGCGTGCCACGTGACTGAGAAAACAAAAGTAAAGTGGAATCCGGCGAAAAGGCTTTTAGTAAATGCGATTTTAAAAGTGCGCTTTTTTGCACTTTTTAAATTCTTGTTCTGACGAAATCTGTTGACAGGGTTACAGCAATGTGTAATTATCGGATTTTTACGCGCTTTACGGCATTTCAAATGTTGTTATGTGTAGTTCGAACCTTTGAAAGTTTCATGTAAAAATATTAATTAGTTTTTGATTTATAGCAATTTTGATTTATAGTAATTTATTCCTATCATGGCGTACGTAATAATATCTCTACTTACATATTCATGTGAGCTCAGCGTGGCGTACGTAACATGTAAGGTCATTGTGCTTAAATGAGACGCGATTCCCCATAGTTTTGTTGCATTTAGGGTATACAGTGAAACCTCCCTGTGCGACCACCTCCCTAAACGACCATTTTTTTCATGGAACGAAATTTATTCCCATAGGTTCAATACTAATTTTACATCAATTCAGAGACCATCCCAGTTGAAATCCCTCTATGCGCGACCAATTTCATTGAAGAAAATAAAACAAATTCCGTTTTTCCGGGTCGCTTGAAGAAGGTTTTATTAGAAAAAATAATTCCGGAGAGAGCATTATTTATCAAACTTCTAAACTAAGGTTAGACTTTTTTTCTTATTCCGATAACTTTTAAGTGTTTAAATACCTCTGTGCCTTTTTAGGCAATCAATTTAACTCTGATGATACATTACAAATGACGGCCCATAAATTCCCCTGCCCTGTTCTGTCAGGAAACTCTCAAAGAAATAGATAAATGAATGAAATCGTCATTATTTGTTCCCGTCAAAAAAAAAAAAAAAAAAAAAAAAAAAAAAATGCATTTATTTACTGAACTTTGAAAGGACTTGGTAATAAAAGTTATAAAAGATAAAACGGTAAAATTAATGCAAGTGTATTCATTTTTTAAACTCTGTAATAATTAATTTATCTAATTAACATTTGTTCTTATACTTAAATTTTCATATTTTTCCCTTATGTGAAAAATAAAATTTAGCAACATTATACCTTTAATTAATATATATTTTAACAGTATACCATTAATTAATTGTTACCTTTTTTCATCAGTTAAAATCTGAATTGAAACATGGCCTCCATTAAGAGACTACCTCTCGGAGCGAATTTTTATTGCAACGGAACGTGGTCTCTTTAGGGAGGTTTTTCTGCATTTGGCATTTTATTATATAAATATATAGTTTATTAAGCAGCAAATTACTGAATACTATAGATATAGTTCAAAACTAACTTGTTTTGTATAAATTTAATAATTATCTGCAGTATAAAACCACAATATACGATTGTCGCATTTAGGTAATTTTTGTCGCATTTATGGCAGTTAAAACCTGAATGAGAAGTCAATAGTCCTAAATGTAATAATGCATTTTACACACGAGAATTCATCTGAAAAAGTTCATTTAACCCTTAACTGCTGTTGCAGAAAAAAGTTATATAACAATTGTGAGCAGTCTGCGAAACCATTCGATTGAAAGATGAATAAAAGTCGCGATTAATCATAAAATACTGATTTTGCACTAAACTGTTTGTAGAGTAATATTTCTATTAAAATGTTGCTTTTTCAAACATTTCAAACAATTGTACTTCGACTCACAACAAATACTGATCATAGTGCAGTAAATACTGATCATAGTACAAAACAACTGCACTAAACTGTTTGTAGAGTAATATTTCTAATAAAATGTTGCTTTTTCAAACAATTGTACTTGGACTCCAAATGAAGCAAAATTTTACTGTATCCATAGATAAACTGGAAATTACAAGTTAAACTGTGAAAATTAAAAAAAGAAGCATTATCAGCAGTTGACGGTTAATTGCAATTATTTTTTGGAATTACTTAACCCTCAAATGCTGCGCAAATTGACGCATAGCTACTGCGTATGTTCTCCGAGACCGTTTGATTAAAAGATGAATGAAAGGCTCTATTAAATCAAAGGTACTGTTTCTGTACTAAACTAGTTCAGGATTATTATAATTAAACTTCAAAAATTCAGAATGCCTAGCAATAGTTCTAGAGCTCAGAATGAAATAAAATGTCACCAGTATTCATAGCTTAACTGGAAATTACAAGTTTAACTGTGAAAATTGAAAAATGTAGTGATCTGCGAGACCGCTAACAGCAGGTAAGGGTTAATAAAGAGTTGAAATACATAAAATTGAAAGATAAATAGCTTATTATTGAACTACTAAATAAATTTTATTTAACCTTTAACTGATGTCACGCGGTCTCATGCGACTCACCGCTGTAAACACTTTTTCAGCTTTTTACTTTTCTGTACTGAAGTTAAATAATATGAATAAAATACTTTTTTCATGCAATTTAATTCACA
Source organism: Maratus speciosus (assembly GCA_963932465.1). Classification (NCBI taxonomy): domain Eukaryota; kingdom Metazoa; phylum Arthropoda; class Arachnida; order Araneae; family Salticidae; genus Maratus; species Maratus speciosus. The sequence goes on from OZ010787.1 coordinate 175,100,450, forward strand.
TGCTCCTAAGAGAAGTTCAACGATATTGTTAGGACAAAATTTAAGTAAATTCAACTATTTGAGTTATTTTTTTTATTAATTTTATCCGAGGGGTCTGAGAGACCGGATCACATCAGTTGTGTGACAAATTTTAGTCACATCAGTTAAAGGTTAATAGTAAAATAATAAAACATTAACTGAGATGCGTAACCTTAAATAAATTATAATTAAACATAGCACATTTCAAAATTCATACTTTACAACAGATCCATCAAGTTTGAATTGTTTATCGCAGGCTGCACAGCACCGTTCTGTTTGCCAATTTTACACTGCTAATATGCAAAAGCTCCGTGTTGTTACTTGAATGTTGCGTATAATGCTCTGTTCCTAATATAAATAACTCTCATCCCTCTTTCCCACAGAGCTATAGCTATAACTACAATTAAGTGATTGTCGCGAAAAACATCGTTTGAAATTCGCGGAATTCGCACGTGAATATTAACCCATAATTTCTACACTAGTACGATTTGGGTTTCCGTAACTTCAACTTCGCAAAATTTCGCTCACAATCAAGTGATAATGAAATATAACAACATGATTCATATACGAAGTTTAATAAGAAATCGAAATGAGATATTGGATTTTATCAAAAGTCTTATTTTGTTAATGAAAAATACGAATTAATTAAAGCATGTTTCAAATAGCACCGACATTTCAGTCGGTGCGAATGCGCATTAATATGGAGTTTACGGGTTAAAAGGATATTTACAAGATATTTATAATATTGCTTATGAAGACGTTTTTGCTAGTGAAAAGATGGCCGTTTGCGTTGACAAGAGATTTTAAACACCAGGTCCTATTAAAAAAAAACTCCAATTCGTAGAACGAACTTCCTTTATTTCATGATGAAAGTCGAAGGGAGAGGTACAGGGGGAAAGCAATAAGGAGCCTCTTTTAAGACGTCATCACGAGGCTAGAGAAAAAGCAGAAAATGACGAATATACAGTTACAACTTTCTTGCTTGGCGGACTACAATATCGCCAATCTAAAAGTATTTTTGCGCCATGCACAAGAGGCAAAAAGAAACATTGGCTGGAATGTTCGCCAAAAAGCTACGGTAGGCTTCTACCATATTAATTGTGTAGGGGGGAGCAGATTGTGGGCTGCATACATTCCTGAGTCATGATAGCCGCAGACTAATCTGTACATTGATACAGCTGCGGTTAAAAAAAAATAAAAAATGTTATCTGGAAAGGGCATAGTAACAGACCGAATTCGTTAGGCTAAAAAGCATGAGAATGTATTTTTCTAGACCAGATGTTAGATCAAAGATGAACCGCTTTACCACAAAAATGCAGAATTGCCATACATCTGAACAAAATGGTGTGAAGCGAAGATAATTCTAATAAATAGATTGCATGTAAAGTGATTTTAAATGATGGGTTATATTCATGCCCAAATAAGGAAATGACCGAAGTTAAAATGCTTTTGAAACTAACAGACAGCCGTAACGAATTTTGTACAAGGTTAAATCGTATGTGTGAAAGAATGAGAAAGTGAAAATGGAAGTGATTCACTAATTTTATTTTATTAAAGAGATGAGTACTTAGAATAATTTAATTTAAATGTGAAGGGCTGTTAATACAATCGATTTAGTTTTTAAATGTTGAATTTAATTTAGGGGCTGCACTGTTTGACTATAGTGCACAAAATAAATAAGTTATTAAACAGAATTTTAATTGAAACTGTCTGGGGGGGGGGGGGAATGGAATGTAATCATATATAACGAGATAATCGTTATATATATCACCTGGGACACCGCAAAAAAAAACTTTTGTTGACCCGTGTGCATGGGCAAAACAGCAAGAAAAATAGTTACACATATAAATATATTTTCAAAACATAAAAGTTCTTTTTTTTTTTAAACAAGTTGCTGTCATGAAAACAAAAAAAAAATCTCTTTCATCAATAGTTCAACAGTCCTAAGAGATTTTATGAATTAATATTTTTTTAAATTAAGTTTATGGATCTCCACTTTCAGTAAAATTTTCTTCAAAATCGCATACCATGGTATATATATTTTTTTTAACTGAGTCGACTCTGACAGCAAGTAATTAAGCAGCGTTTAACTAAACCATTGGCTGCACATCATCAAAATATTGATCCTGACTAGGATCATTTTATGAAAAATACAAGTACTAACAATAAAAATATATATATAAACACAAATGCAACACTAGAAGTAAAGAGTAAATAATAATAAGTGAAATGTGTAATTGTAAACTAATAATCAAATGTAATATGATTTAAAAGAAATTGGACATGATTTAAAAAAATGTAATGTTTATGCATGCAGCATAGGATGACAAAAAAAAAGAAGTGCCTGAAGCACGCCCATGAAAAAGGTGTCACCCTGAAACTTGTGTAGACCACAAGTATTATGGCGTCGGCTTAGGGCTTCAGCCTTATATGAGGAGGGAGTTTTGAGACTCATACAGCGCCCGCTTATATGAGTCCCTGCTCCTCCGAAGACTCTAGCGGTCCTCTAAAGGAGCACACGTCGGTTTACAAGCAAAAATTAATTTTTTGTGAATTGGAACACCAAGTCCAAGGGGTTGTCTCTCAACACAATGAAGTTTTGGACCCTAAGGGCAATAATTTTGAACGGGAACAAAACATTCGAAAGGGAGAATTAAAAATAAAAAAAATAGATATATGTCACATATATATCAAATCAAAAAGGAGTAGACAATCCTAGAGTGAAGAGAGACATAAAAAAATGAAAAAGTCATAATCAGGGTAAATAATGCACAAGTCATATACTAGAAGGTAACTAACTGGTTGCCTTACTGAAAATGTTATCAAATTACGTGTGAAAAAAAAAAATTCTTAAATAACTGCAATTATTAAATGTGTTAGTCATCACTTTTAACTGAAATGTAATCGTAAAAGAATTGAATGTAAAATAAATGTTAAACTGTAAATAATAGTTAAGTGTATGTAAATAACATAAAAGTGTACAGTAAATTAAAAGAGTGTAAAGTGATTCAAAATATTGTTCACAAGAGATCTTCGAAGCATACAGTCATGGGCCAGCCATAATGTTGTCAAAGATCTGTTGCAAGCAACATACATACAACCTAGGCCTCTGGTTGTACACTTAGCTTCACAATACATGTCATAAGAAAAAAATGTAAACAAAAGTATATTATTTTCTGTTTCTTAAATTATATGTATGTGGTTGATAAACATTAGGGAATTTGTGATTGTTTAAGTGACTTGTAGCATCGAATAAATGTCCATATCGAGGTGGTGCAAGAAGTAACCTATCAATGTGTACACGAAATGCTGTATTATCAGCAGCATACAACCTCTTGATCGAGAATGACACAGGTGAATGTTTGAAAGTTACAATATATGGTCCAGTGTATTTAGGTTTGAATTTATCAACAGATTTTAAGTACACAATATCTTTGAGACAAATGGTTCTTAATTTAGCTTTCTGACCGTAATGTTTATATCTTTTATCCTGTGCTGTTTTAATGTTATTGTAAGCCTTGTCATATATTTTGTGTAAATCTTCAAGTAGTTTATGTATTTCCGTATGTTTATCTAGAAAAGGTTGATTGCTATTCTGATCAAAAGTGTCAAAAATTAATGAAAGTTCACGTCCAAAGTGCAGACGATTAGGAGTGAATAATGTAGTTGAATGTTTTGAACCATTATAGAGCGACTTGTGTATAAATATTGCATTTTCAGATGAGTGACCTTCTTGCAAAAGTATATTAACAGAGTATTTGATTGATTTATTGATTCTTTCCGAAAGAGCATTGCTTTGTGGCCTCGAAACAGAGCTGTGAAGTACCTTAATACCTAGAGTATCATTAAAAATGTTGTATATTTGAGATGTATATTGGGGTCCTAAGTCTGATAAGACAACAGAAGGTCTCCCAAAGGTGGTTATGTAAGAGAATAAACATTTAACAACTTTAGCTGCAGATGTATCATTAAGTGGAAAAAGTTCAACATGTCTTGAAAAGTGATCTGTAATAGTTAAAATATGTTTACCATTAGAAAAAGGTCCAACGAGATCTGTACTAATAGTATGGCCAGGATATCTGAGCGTGTAGGTGGGTTGTAAGGGTGCAGGAGGGGTTTGATGATGTTTACATTGAAGACATTTGACACATGAAGCTACAAAGTTTAAGGTGTCAACATACATGCCTTTCCAAAAGTATCTTGATGATAGAAACTCATAAGTTTTATTAAAACTAAAGTGAGATAAATGAGAGATCGTTAAAACTTTGCTTTTAAGAGAGTTAGGCACAACAATGTGATATGAAAAAGTGTTGTTAAGATTGTTTTCCTTCTTTAACATTAAAACTTTCGAATCAGGGTGTATGAAGTAATTAGGATATTTTTGAGAAGGTCCTTTCTTTAGAATATCCTTGTAAAAAGTGGACAAGGTGGTGTCATTTTTTTGTTCAGTGCGGAAAGTCTCATTTGAAATTTCCAATAAAGGATCTGGATTTGTTTGTTTACCAGATACAAGATAGTTTACATATTTCTTAGTGGCACTTGAACATGAATTATTACTGTCTGGTGTATCATAGTCAACAATAGGTAATGGTTGAGGGTCATGGATCAGTTCAGGGTTAGTATCCAGAGTTTGTTGATTGTTTTCAAAAGTACAGCGAGATAAATAGTCAGCAAGAACATTTTTCTTACCAGGGATATGTTTAAAAGTGTATGAGTACTCTGAAAGCTCCATGAGCCAACGAGAGATAATATCAGCTGGATTAGTAGTCTTGTTATATTTTTCTAAGGGTTTACTGTCAGAAAGAATTACAAATTGTCTGTTATATAAATAATATTTGAAAGCGGTAACAGATTTATAAATTGCCATGAGTTCTAATTTAAGTGCAGGGTATTTTTTTTCTGATGGCTTAAGAGATTTAGAAAAATATGCTACTGGTAAAAGTTGTTGATCATGCTCTTGTAATAAAACACCAGAAATAGAAACATTTGACGCAACTGTATTTAAATAAAATGTCTTGTTCCAATCAGGTAATCTAACCATGGGAGAATTAAAGAAAATTTTCTGTATTGTGTCCATGATTTCTTGATGTTTAACTGTCCATTTAAATTTAACTTTTTGAGTAGTTAGGTTTATCAGTGGCTGTACTAACTCAAAAAAGGATGGAATTAGACTCTTATAAAATGTAATGACACCAATGAGTCTTTTTAGTTGACGTTTAGTTGTAGGTGTGGGAAAAGATGTTATTTTTATGATATTTGACTGAATCGGGGAAACGGACTGATTTTCTACATGAAATCCTAAATAGTCAATACTAGTTTTATGAAAAGTACACTTGTTAGGAGACAGGGTCAAGTTATATTTGGTTAAGATAGAGAGAATTTTTTTTTAATTTACTACACATTTCATCAAAAGAGTTTGCACCTACAATGAAATCATCCTGATATGTATATACACCATCTAATTGTAATTCATCAAGCAAAGAGTCCATTAAAGCTTGGAAAATAGAAGCACTGTTCTTTAATCCGAACACTAATCTCTTGTATCTAAAAGAACCAAACATAGTAGTAAATGTCAACTGATTTTGGAATTTTTCTGGCAAATCAATTTGATGATATGCCTGATGAAAGTCAAGAGAAGAAAAATATCGATACTGAGAAAGATTTGAAATGATGGTTTGAATTTTAGGTAGAGGGTAAGATGATCCTTGAATTACAGTATTTACCATTCGAAGATCTAAGGCGAGACGAAATTTTTGTTTACCAGTTCCGTCTGGTTTCTTTTTGACTAAAAGCATGGGGCAAGCCCATTCTGAACAGTGGCGTTCAATAATTTTGGCATCAAGCAGATCTTTAATTTTTTCTAAAGTACCTTTTTGCAAAGATTGAGGAAGGGGGAATGGAAGAGTTTTTATAGTCTAGTCATTAATAAATTTCAAATCAGGTACAATCTTATCAGTATGTCCAAGTGTATTTAATGATTTTGAAAAGGCAGGATAATAATTAAGTAACAGTTTAGTCATTGTATTTGCTTCATTAGAACTTAAATGTGTAAGATCAAAATCGGTAGCTGCCAAATCCTCTTTCCTCTTTTTTAATGTTTCATTAGATGCCTTGATAAAATTTAGGAAGTGTTGTTCTGAGTTATGCTGCTTGTCCAAATTATCAGAGGGGTACTCAAGAATTTCCTCAACTTCAGATAAATGTCCAATTTTTGTGTGTTTAGGGAGATGAATGGTAGTGTCAGAATTATTTTTAAGTGAAATAGAAAAGAAATGATTTAATTGTACAGGCTTCTTTTTGCGTTTAGATTTCTTATCCATTTGAATAATGGCATCATGACCTACTAATTCTTTTTTATTTGCCAAATATTCAAATAGATAGTTTATGTCATGTTTGATAGCATTGTTTGTGTAAACTGAACACCATGTTTGCTCTTGGGGTTCTAGAATGATTTTACGGGTTAAAAAAACTTTTTGATTTGTAACTACATCACATAAGATGTTACATTGATTACTTTCACTGACTTTTGACTTAGTGTGTGATGTTTGTAGTGGAATAGTCAAGTTGTTGTTAATGTGAATGCATTTATTGAAAGTATCAATGATAATGTTAAATTTACTAATGAAATCAAAACCAAGAATGCCTTCAAAACTGGAGGATTCAGGAATATCCACTATATAAAAGTGGTGCGAGAAGGATTTTTTTTCTAACTTAATGGATGCTCTAATACATGAAGAAAAAGAAACATCCGAATTGACGGTTTTAATATTTATGGCTGTTGATAGTCTTTTGTATTTTAATACAGGTTTAAGTTCATTAAATAAATTTTGTGAAAGTAACGAAATGCTACTTCCAGAGTCAGCCAATAGGGTGATTTTATGGTTTGCAATAGTGGCCTTTACAAGAGGGAGTGATGGAGAATGCGTATTAACACTGCAAATGATGTGAACATTGTTATCGCCTTCATTTTCTGTTTGAGTTGTGATATTTCTTGCGATTTTAATGTGATCTGAAGTTTGTGACCCGGTTGAATTGACTAACCTTTCTTTAGAGATCTTTGGTAATGTAGGGTCAATAGGAAATGTTGCTGATGTTAAGTCACATGGTTGAGACACAAAATCATCAGCATAAAAATTGTGTCTTTGTTCTAGTTTTCCTGATTCTGGTAATTGTTGCGTCTGTTAAAATTTTCCCTTCTCTGTGTATTAACTCTTTTCCATTTAAAACACTGATGGGTCTGGTGGCCATTGCGAAAACAGAGTTGACAAGTTACAACTTTTATTTGTGGAAATTTGTGAGGGGAAAAACGTTTTGGGAAATTTCACGTTTTGAAATTTTTCCTATAGCGCATCGCATTTGCGTTATACTTTGGGCTACCTTGCACATCATTTTTTTTAGTTTCAGTTTTTGGTCCAGGCGGTGCGAGTGTCAACGCATTTATTTTTTCCGAGAGTTCTTTCAATTGTTCTTCAATGTTATTTTGAGATTTACTGACAGAGGGTAAGGAATGTAGAATCTTTTCGTTACGCAGAATTTCGTGCAACGTCTGTGCTCTTTCAACAGCAGCACGATATTCATTGACGCCTTCTTCTTGTAACTTTATTCGTATGTTAGCTGGCACAGCTTCCATAAATTTCATAAGTTTAATCGTGTTACGGGCATTTTCATCTTTAATATCTGAATAGACAGTTGCGGCTAACACGTTTAATCAGTGTGCCAAATTTCTAATTGACTCCGCTGGCAGAAGAGATAAGCTCGAAAGTTCAACGCCAGCCACGCACTTGCTCGGGGGTGAGAAAAATGCGGCAAATTCTTTTTCAAGCGTATCTAGATCGTTGATTTTTTGAATTTCCGGATTCTGAGCATAAAATTTTTGAGTGGGACCAATTAACTTCCCTACAAGTACAGCAATGGTAGTCTTAGGGCTGTATTTGTTAATTTCAGCAACCGACCTAATTTGGTTAAAAAAGAATTTAAGCAAATCCGGATCTCCATCAAATTGGTTAATGTTGATTTGAACTTGTTTAGCGGACATGGTCAACGGTTTACCTAACACAAATTTTCTAATATAAAAATGTAAATGAAATAAAATAATGAAATAACATAGTATAATAATCACATTAAAAAAAAACTAATACACAACTTAAAAAATAAACAAAAGGTCTTATTTTTTTTTAAACCTTTTATAGAAAAAAAATAAAAATATCCACGGACAAGATTGTGTTTCTCAAAGTAAAAATAATACCGTTGCTTATTTTAAGCAAAAGAAAGAGAAACAAAAATATTTCGCAATGGTTCCTATTTTATTTTTATTTTTTTTAAATGAATGAAACATGTAAGTCTTTCAAAATAAAACTGGTAGGAGCAAGCAATTGAAATAAAAACTTATTTTATCCTTTTTTAAGAGAGAAAAAAAAACTTGCTATCTGTCCTTGTTTCTCTAACAGGACAGAAATTAAAAATATTTCTCAAATTAAAATATTTTCAAGCCGAAAGGCGAACTAGAAAAAATATATGGGACAAAATATAATCTTCGTTAACTCTTTTTGAGAGAAAAAAAATTAATATATTTTAATATGCATTAAAAGTTAAGCAAAGGTGAATTTATATCATAATAACTAAAGATATTGGAACATTCAATGCAATGGGAAAAAAAACTACTTATATTATATTTATAAATATTCTAATAGACAACACAAAATATCAAAAATAGCAATATCACTGTGTTTTCGTATCCTGTACAAAAACACAATAATATTAATAAAATCAATTATGAAGTACTTGTGAGTACTTATGGAGTAAGAAAGCATACAAATGGAATGAAACAACTTTAAAAAATTTTAAAACAAGGTTTCCAGAATTAACTGAAAAGAAAATTAGGCGAAAGGAAAGCAATTAAATGGGAGGAATGAAAATATGCTTTCGTACTCTAAAAATGTGCTATTTTAAGGGACTGGTGCAGTATTTATTTTCACTTTTTTTTGCACCTGCATGACCTCTTTGTCAATATAATAAACATTTGCTAGAAATTTATGTATGCGTGTGAGTGAATCACTAAAACGATTCTTTGGCAGCAAATGACTTTTTGGAGAGATTTTTTTTATCACAAACTGCCTCTTGAATAAAGATGAACAACTTATAAAACCTCACAACAGAACGTTACTATATTATTGAGCACTTCACAAAATTGAGCAATTTCACAAACTCGTTGTAGTATGGAGGAAAGAAAAAAATCAACACACTTTTGAGAATTTTGAGGAGGCTGGCTGAATGAATAGAAATGAGAGCGAGAGTCGTGATTCAATCGCTGACTCGCTCGGACGTTCTTTTCAACGAACACATGTATTTTCGGTTTTTTTTTTTTTTTTTGCTTTGAAATCAGTGTTTCACTGCACTTAACTGATGAATTCACACGAAATTTGTATCTTTTTCACACACCAAAGGTTTCTCAACGCGGAACTTGTCGAAGTTGTGACATCACTAATATTGCTATTATAAGGAAACATTTGCTGTTGATTTCTAATTTTAGTAGACTCTTTCACACGAAAACTTTCACAAATATGATGCGATGATGGGCCGGGGGAATGGTCCGAGAGATAAGTTTGCACGCGGGCAGATTTCTTCGGCGACGGGAGGATGTAAGGCAGGCAGATTTCTTCGGCGACGGGGGGCGTGCAGCTGATTCCACAACTCCGGGGGTTGGCAAAGGGGAAAAGCAGACGAGCAGGCAGGGACAGATACTCCATCGGCGAAGAGCAGTCGTCCAGGGCAAAAGTTCACTCCATGATGAAATCCACGCAGCGCGTAAGCGAAGAAAATCAACGCGTCGTTGTTTGGATAGGTGAGAGGGCGAGATACTCGAAGCTCATTGCAACAGAGCGGTGCGACAGCCGGGAGGAATCCATCGCTGCAAGAAGTCCATGCAGAAAAAAAGGATTGGAAGCAAGTACCTCTCCCTTACATTTTTTTTTAATGGAGAAAAAAACTGGTCACGGAGACCAATTTATATGAAGACGTTTTTGCTAGTGAAAAGATGGCCGTTTGCGTTGACAAGAGATTTTAAACACCAGGTCCTATTAAAAAAAACTCCAATTCGTAGAACGAACTTCCTTTATTTCATGATGAAAGTCGAAGGGAGAGGTACAGGGGGAAAGCAATAAGGAGCCTCTTTTAAGACGTCATCACGAGGCTAGAGAAAAAGCATGAAATGACGAATATACAGTTACAACTTTCTTGCTTGGCGGACTACAATATCGCCAATCTAAAAGTATTTTTGCGCCATGCACAAGAGGCAAAAAGAAACATTGGCTGGAATGTTCGCCAAAAACATACGGTAGGCTCCTACCATATTAATTGTGTAGGGGGGAGCAGATTGTGGGCTGCATACATTCCTGAGTCATGATAGCCGCAGACTAATCTGTACATTGATACAGCTGCGGTTAAAAAAAAATAAAAAATGTTATCTGGAAAGGGCATAGTAACAGACCGAATTCGTTAGGCTAAAAAGCATGAGAATGTATTTTTCTAGACCAGATGTTAGATCAAAGATGAACCGCTTTACCACAAAAATGCAGAATTGCCATACATCTGAACAAAAGGGTGTGAAGCGAAGATAATTCTAATAAATAGATTGCATGTAAAATGATTTTAAATGATGAGTTATATTCATGCCCAAATAAGGAAATGACCGAAGTTAAAATGCTTTTGAAACTAACAGACAGCCGTAACGAATTTTGTACAAGGTTAAATCGTATGTGTGAAAGAATGAGAAAGTGAAAATGGAGAGTGATTCACTGATTTTATTTTATTAAAGAGATGAGTACTTAGAATAATTTAATTTAAATGTGAAGGGCTGTTAATACAATCGATTTAGTTTTTAAATGTTGAATTTAATTTAGGGGCTGCACTGTTTGACTATAGTGCACAAAATAAATAAGTTATTAAACAGAATTTTAATTGAAACTGTCTGGGGGGGGGATGGAATGTAATCATATATAACGAGATAATCGTTATATTGCTAACCAGAATATTTATTACATAGAACTTTATTTATTATAAAATATCACTTGATAAATATATCAGCCTTATAAATAGATAAAATCGTACAATATTTCTAATAATTCTGATTAAGCCAAAGAGAAGTAATGTGCCTGGCATTCTTCACCCCCCACTCCCCCCCCCACTCCCCCCCACACACATTCTTCGTCATTTTTCTTGCACTTTAAATAAATTGAACATTTTCTGTACCTAAAAATGCGTATATGGAAACAAATACTCATTTAGATAATTAGTTTTATTTATTTTTTATCGTTTTCTAATTTAAAAGTAGAAAATGCCGATTGTAATAAGTAAAAAAAGAAAACAGAATTAGGATATCAGATTTCAAAAAAAGTGCTGATAAAAATTATGGACTTCTAAACCAGGGCATAACTCAATTGCATCATGTTTTAATCAGATACAGCATTTAAGCTACCGAATTTTATAATGTTGTAAAATTAACTTACTTAACCGCATTAAAATAAACATTATTTAAGAATTTTCAATTTACACAAGATTTTCCAGAATTTCCAACATGTATAAGTATTGCAAATTCCAAAATCATGCGTCTATATTATGCTACTGGAACATACACCGCGTTTCTTACACCTTTTTTTAAATTAAAATTTTTAAATAAGCGTCTTTTTCTATTTCGATCATCTTAAAATACAAATTTAAGTGCCTGGTTAACCCCTTAACCTACGATTTACGTCTCAACAGCTCCACTGTTTGGCAAATCCATAGCTGCCACTAGAATTTAATAGAGATTTTTCTTTGTTTAATCATGGAATTTCGAGGATTAAATTAAACTATATTTACTGTGAAATTTTAGTGGTAAGAAGAATTTACATTTGGCTCGATGATTGTACGCGGGCTATGCCCGTCATTGTAGGTTAAGGGGTTAAAGAAAAACATTAATGGATGATTATGCTGACTCAACACAGCTTAATTTACCCGTTCGGGACCATGGGTGCATATATGCACCTCAAAATGTGCTTAAAACGCTTGAGTTTGATACCAGTAAAAAAGAAAAGTAAAATTGATTTTATTTAATTACGACATTTTCGTGATTTATAAAGTTAAGTCAAATAATTAACAAAAAGTATTACCAAACGAATAAAATTCGTGTAAAAAATGCCAGTCCTGAACGGGTTATACATAATAATTGCTTTAAATATCAATCTAATACAATATGTGAAAAATACCATATAAACTTACCTCGTTATCGCCTAAATGTGTCTACGCATTTACAGTAATCTGTATGTGGCTATTAAGTATTTCCAGAAAACAAAGTCTCCAAAATGCGTAGACTATTTTAAATTGTAATCCGAAAATTGGTCGTCGTTTCTTAAGTTTAACTAGTCACGTAACCGAAACCGACAACGTGGTTCTTGATGCTCATAAGGTTATTTGAGCTTCAAAGTTAAAAAAGTAAATCTGTGAGCCCATTTCGGAAATTCTTGTCGCATTTTCGAAACACGGTGGTGCAATAAAATGAACGATGTCCATTTGATTGAAGATTTCTTTAAAAAAACGTTTTAAATGCAGAAAAATGTTTCGGGTTCTGTTCATTACGATCGGATGCCTCATTATACAGCATTTATTTATAATTCTTGCATTAAGATTTTAAGTTAAAGAACATTATCGCATTTGGGGGTCTTCACATTTAGGCGCACTGACCTTATATCTAACATTGCAGTAAACATTTAAAACGGGTTAGAACTCGCGCGATTACGTGTTGAACATAAAAAAGGCAAAAATTTGTCAAAAACATTAAAAAAAATCTGTTTAATTTTTTTTTAATTTTTGGCCGCAATCGTTCATGAGCTCAAAAGCAACTCGTGTGCCAAATTTCGTAGCCCTGCGCCCTGTAGTTTCCGAGATTTGAGATTACATTTATAGATACGCGCGCGGATATTAATACGGTAGATATATGGCATTCGACCCAGTTAAGCTCTTTATTGTAAGCAGTATTGAAGCAGTTACGGTTCGTTTACATGGTCACTTAAAAGATCTTGATTACATTACAACCGATGGATATTTACTGAGTGGCATGTATTTTAATGAATTTGTACTATTTCAATCTCTAGAAAGTTTTATCATGTTACTTGAAAGTTAAATATGAATTCAATTTGTTCATCTAAAAGCTCAACGATCCAGGTTTCTAATTTATGAAAGATGTTTTTATTATCCTCTTTATTAAAGATACTTATAGATTTTAGCACACACCCTTTTAAAATTCCAATACTATGAGTATTTTTGCACACAAAATTTAGATAACAATTAAATGAAATTTTATTTTGCACAAAATTGAAATGATTTTTGACGAAGGTACTGCGGACAATAATCATCGCGGAATGTTCTGCTGATATTTCAAGAGAAACTAGATTATAGACACGTGCCAGTGGACTTCGATCATAGAAAGATTCTAGGTAAACACCGACTACGGAGGAACCACAGAACGTGCTCAGAAAGATAATGTAAGCACTTAAGTGAATCACAGAGTACTTATAGTCATGAAAACTATTCGACAGGACTTTTGGATTACTGCCTATGATATTGAAATAAGCGGGTAAATGTTCTCTTCTGTATTGCTTTTGTACTAAATCGCACATATACTCAAATATTTTTTTCAACATTCCAAACTTTGCAATTTATTTAATTTAAACCATATTACAAAGGTAATACAGTCAGTCTGGTTTTTTATTACATAATTTTTTTTCATTTTTTTACAATCCTTTTATATCAAATAAATTGTTGGCAGTTTTATTGAAATTTTTCGTTTTACATTCCATTTAAGCCTTTGAGGGACAAGCAATAATGTCTCTGTAATATTGAATTCTCACCGGAATAATTGAAAAAAATTATTTTTAAATAAGGAAAAGCAATTTTTCAATATTTTCCTCCCAAAGTTAAAAATATAAAATTTAGTTAAAAGTTTCTGGTGCGAATCTTGTTTAAGTTAGGTGGGATATAATGTATCCCACCGCCTTTCAAGGGGTTCAAAAGATTAATAAGGGGATTTATTAAACTAATAGACTCCTATTTTGGACTTGGTAATTAAAGAATGCTATCTATATGCCAATAGCTTTTAGTTAATATCTAATCAGAATATAAAGTTAATTAAAAATTTACAAATATGACCGAAATTAGGGAAAGTAATTTCATAACGTTGAAATATCTAATTCTTAACTTTTATTGAAATGATTTTTAATTTATCGGATGAATTATACGAAATATACGAGAAAATACATGGAAATCATACGACTTAGTATGTCCTGTTAGTCACGTAAAAAACAATTAGGAATTTAGGAAGTACATGCATTGAAAATTCAGAAAATCCAACATGTGTTAGAGCTTATGAAAATATTTAAAAAGATAAAAAATAAAAGCTTAATCAGATAATCTGCGTTTCCGCCGCGTTTATTGGAGGGACGTTGGATTTCCTGAAATAAAAGAACTAATTTTATTTAAAAATTACTTCAAGCACGCCCGGTGATAAAACAAATGATCATTATTCAGTCTGTTTTTAAGTCTTTACATATTTTGTGTAAAATGATGTGAATTTTGAGAATGTAAAGGCAGATTTTCAAAAGTTATTAGGATAAAATCCTTGCTGAGTTAATTAATGAATCACCATATAGCTTATTGAACAGCAAAAAATATTACTGGTTAGTTCGACAGATTTTATCATTTCTAACAAAAAAAAAAAAAAAAAAAAAAAAAAAATGATTTCTTCTGAGATTTGAAAGGATCGATAAAATTGTTTTGAATTATTTAAAAAAAAAAAGTCCAACATTATGTATTACTAGATATATTATACTTTTGAAAAGTTTATAGCATTACTATTAAATTATTTTTTTACTTCTATCATCTTTTGTTTATCTTTTCTTTCTGAATTAAGATGAAATATGTATAATGCAAATGAAATACCTTACAAAAAGAAGTGATATCTAATCAAAAACAACTCGTTGTAAACGATCCCGTCAAGCCACAAACCTAAAACGTCAGTCATAAAAAGAAGTGATATCACATAAAAAGAAGCGATATAGAAGTGTATACTCCGAGTGCCGTGTAAAAATCTATCACTACTTATAATGTTTCCAAAGGACTCGGAGTGAGGTACAGTATGTGAAAACTGCTTGTCGACCTGCAGGTGTATATTTAATATATGCAGTACCTATATCAATTTCGAAAAACTGTGAAAGTCGAAAAAATTAATTTTAAATTCTCATTATATCCCTCTTATAAATATTTGCAAGAGGCAGATCTGTAATTAATCAGAAAGATTTGTAAGGCAAGCAGAAAATGGTATATGATTGTGATAATAATCGATTTTTACAATTATACATTTCAATATTTTAAACATAATGTTTAATTACATAAATACGTTTAATAATACACTGTTTCAAAATTAAAGGGAAAACTGGTAAAATGAATGCTGTTTATGACAGAATTATTTCTTAAACGTAAAATGTCATGTTTCCGACATAAGGAATATTATATAATACTATTGTAATAGAAGCCTTACTAGAACAGATTTTTCCCCTGTCATGCGCAGTTCCGTTCATGCAGGCTTTACTGCAATATATCTTACTATAGTTAGCGTCTATTATTAGGTGCATTGTTAGTAATATTCATATGATCATTATTTTTTATTATTATTTCACAAACTCAAAATGTTTATTACATGTTTACTTAGAAAATTCCCCGCGTAAAAGTGGTCTTTCTTGTTCAGATAATGGTAAATAAAATTAACAAATCGATCCCATGATCTGAAATGAGAATGGGCATGTGAACACCAAAAGCTTCAACTTTTCAGAGTTTAATGAGATCAGTAATTCAAGAAGAAAATTGTTAAATAAATAGTCATATGTAACTACAGGAAGAGCAAACATTATAAAAGCTTGCAGGTCGCCAAGCAGTTTTCACATATTGTACCTCACTCCGAGTCCTTTGGAAACATTATGAGTAGTGATAGATTTTTACATCGCACCCGGAGTATGCACTTCTATATCGCTTCTTTTTATGTGATATCACTTCTTTTTATGACTGACGTTTTAGGTTTGTGGCTTGGCAGGATCGTTTACAACGAGTTGTTTTTGATTAGATAATCAGCTTGTTCACGGATCCTCCAACATTCATAAACATTCGTATCCAATATTCGTATCTACAATATTATCATTATTAGTCAAATAAATCTTTTTTTTTTTTTTTTTTTTTTTTTTTGAATTTGTACAGTTAAACACCTCTTTCAAAAGGAATTATTTTATCTTAAAAGTAATCTATATTACAAAAACAATATTCCTCTTAATTTCATTAAAAATATATTCATATTTTGCAGACTTCTTCCATTAGTAATTGTTTGCTTTTTTATGTCAGTAAATGACTCATACTGCCTAAAGCCTGTATAAAGACGGATTTAGGATGATGTGTTGCGTTTATTGGCAACAGACCTGTAATGAATTTCGACTGATCGTTTAGAGATGGATTCTGCCTTATTTAGTTTTTTTTTTTTTTTTTTTTTTTTTTTTTTTTTATGTGGCAACGTGCCTCAGTTGGTAGAGTGCGGTTTTTTTAACGAGCATAATTTTTCATCTATTACTGTGTTCCAGGTGAGACATTCATTTAATATTGTAGCGTAAGGTGCGGTGGGGGACATCTAATAAGTAGCTTTCAAGAGTTTCATATTTTAATTTTGCTACTCAGGGTTATGGCCGAAACCCACTGACACATACATATTTTGCATATTTCTTAATGCTCGGCTGCATTTTAAATATAACCCACGGCCGAAGAGACCGCAGCCTCTTTTTTCGAATGGTTTTCTATGTTTTCTTGTTAAAATGTTTAAGTTTTTAAATTGCTATATTTCGTATTTTCTTGTTTTGTGAGGGAGAGTTATAGTTCAGGCCAAATATATTCATTTACTAGTTTATATTGAGTTTGCGTGCTTCACTGCAGCATTTTGGTGCTATTGACATAAATGTGTATTTATTTTTGTTGGTGATTATGATACTTATTGCTTATATCGAATATATATATATATATATATTCTAAATTAATTTTCGAAAAAAATATAAATTGTAACCTATGAATTTTTTAAACTGAAATCGGCTTCTAGAGCCGTCAAATTTGCGAATCAAAATTACAGGTCATTCAGTCATTCAGTACTTGATGCTTAAAGTTCACCCATATTGCAATCTGTTTTGCGACGATATAAAAGGAAACCTTATGGTTCCAAATTTTAAACCTTTATAACTCTTAAACTACTTTATCGAATGACATATTGTTTGGTATTTGAAAGTAAAATTTACGGAAAATTCCAAATATGATGCCATAATTAGGTATTAGTGTTGCAAATTTTTAAATTTCTTCAAATTTCTAAATGTGGACTACCCCTAAGCTAAATTTAATATAACATTGTTTATTACAAATCGATTGGTACCAGTGTCATTTTTATATGATAATTTTGTCTCTTTTATTTTCCAGGACGTATTAAAATCAAGTCAAATTGTTTTTATGTGGGACAAGACAGGCAAATAAATCCCTCGGCAGATCGATCGACAGTCTTAAAGACAGAACTAATAGGTAGACACAGACATATAATTAATTAAATTAATTAATACAATTTAATAATTAACATTCAAAATATGTGATATTTAAATACATTATTTTGTTTATAAAATGTATAAATATAATATTAGAGAAAAAATTAATAGGGAAACACATTTAACACATTAAAGATACAGATTCGCACATTAAAAATATTTCAGCCTCCCTCGTGATATCTTGGTAAGAGATGAGCACAGAGGGGCGCCAATTCCCTGTTTTTAGGCCGTAACTCAATGGCGTGATAATACCACCCGAATTAAGATTTGGCGACCAGCTCTGCACTTCTCGTAGCAAGATATGACGAGTAGGGCAGAAATATTCTTATTGTACTAATCTGTATCTTTAATGTGTTATATTTTCAGGAAAGAAGAAGACTCGGTGACGTGCTATAACCGCAAAAATTAAGAATTGGTAACGAGCTCTATTCATATCGTACCACGTTATGACGAGGCAGACTGAAATAGTCTTATTGTACTAATCTGTATCTTTAATGTGTTAGCTTTTCAGGCCGTAACACGATGACTTGATAGTACCACAAAAATAAAGAATTGCACCCCGCTTTGCACATCGCGTACCAAGATGTCACGAAGAAGACTGAAATATTCTTAATGTACTAATCTGTATCTTTAAGGAGATAAATTATCCGACCATAACTCGATGACGCGATAATATCGCCAAAATTAAGAATTACGCCCCGCTCTGCTCATTATCGTACCAAGATATCACGACGCAGACTGAAATATTTGTACTGTGCTAATAATTATCTTTAATGTGCCAAAACTTGATGCCGTATCTCGATGATGTGATAGTACCGTCAAAATGAGAAATTGGCACCCCGTTCGTTTCTCATTGTACCAAGTTATGCCGAATCAGTCATTCTTTCAGGTACTGTTAATAAGCTTTTCCCAAATCATTAATTAATCTTGAACATCGCTGGCAAAGTAATATGTAGGGCAATATAATGTAAATATTATGTTTATTTAGTTTGAATTGTACAGTATGACTTATTATTTTGCTATAAATTTTAGTTTGCTGCAGCTTTCTAGCAGGATGTGCGAAGGCAGACTAAAATATTTTTTAAATACTTCATTTTAGCTTTCATTTAGCACCAATTTTATCTCGAAATGACGATTTGGCTGTTGCTCACATCGTACCCAGAAATATCAAGACATACTAATCATACCTTCACCTGCTCCTAATAATCTTGTGCTACATCATGATTTCATCACGTAATTCGATGACGTATTCATTTTTTCAAAGCCGCCCGCTCTATAATTCTAATCGAAAATGATCAAAATTAAATTCTGAATTGACCAAGTTATACAGTTTAATTAATCCTAGAATACTAGACGCTCGTAATTATCACGACTATGGTATTTTAACGTTAACGCTATACTAACTATGTCTAGCATTTTAGGGTTAAAGGAAATTCTACTGATTCCCATTTCTGATCAACACGCTTGTATTTTTGTGCTATTCTCGATCTTATTGTTTTACTTTTAATATTAACTAAGCACTGAAAAAAATGGACTTTAATATTAGTTTTAATATAATGCTATAACGAAATAGCTCATTAACTAAAATTATTTTAACTGCGTAAATATTGGGTAAATAAACAAGAAAATATTTGAAACCAAACATATCTATTTTGTTCTAAAATTAATTACTTTTGAAAAGTACAAGCTTCGTGAAAAATTACAGATCCATTTATGTTTTATATATAAATATATATAATCTCTTGTTTGTTTGAAAAGAAAGCGCTTCAGTGATTAGCTTTTGTTGCATTGTTGCTTTAATAGCATAAAGGTCCTAAAGAAAAAAAATTAAAAAAGTAAAGATGGGATTAGTCCGTTAGTTTTATAGTTTTTCTTTAATGGATTACGGATAAAATTTTCATATATATGTTTTACGTGACAACTTAACCATCTGAAGCAATTAATAAATCGGAGAATAGTGGGAAAATAAAACATTTTTAATAAAATATTTTTATTGTGTTCATGGGTATAGAGCAGGGATGGCGAACCTATGGCACGCGTGCCGAACTTGGCACGTAAGAAGACTTCACTGGCACGCGAAAAAACTTATAGATCATATTCAGTTTATGGAGAACAATCCACTTTTTTTTCTTTTTTACAAATAGTATAGTTTTGTGTAACAGCTATATAATTTACTTTAAAATAATCCGTTACTTTTGAATGAATTAAGGTATTGTAAATTTCAATGAAAGCGCCCTGTAACGTCATTTTCTCGCTAAATCATTCAACATATAGTGTTTTCTAAATCCTCTGTCAAATTTCAAAGATTTTATTTTTGAAAACTTAATTTTAAGAGATAGTTTACATAGTAATTGTGACAGCGTTTCTGCCCCATAGCTTTCATTTTTATTCAAAATTAATTTAAAACATAGCTGTCTTACTTTTAGATCACATTATCCCCCCCCCCCCCTCTTTCTTATGCTGAAATATGTAATTAAATTCATCTCTCAAAATCATCTACCTTTTATTAAAAGGTTTTGCTTTCTTCTTTTTAAAACATCTTTATTTCCAGCCGCAAAGATTCATTTCTTTTTCCCTTTTCCTTATCTGTCAGTTACCGCTTCCAGTGCAAAGAAATAAATAAGAATTAAATGGCACATCTGCTAGTATCAAGGTCTGCATTCAATTCCATCGGATTTTTGCGCGCCACCTAGATAAGAAAATTTATCTCTACTAATACGTGAACGTTGAATATGTATTAACAATAAAAAAGTAAAAATGAACAGATCTTATGGGAAGCATGTATTTATCGTGTTTTGTGGTCGAGCTAAAAGCCAGATGCCTGTGATTTCCAGCATTTTTCTCAGGCGGCGGTCTACTTTGTGAAATCTGTTGTATAAACAAGTTTCGCTTTTCTGACGCATTTCTCATCGTATTGGAAGCGCTTGCTTGCAGTCTCGGCCTCCCCCGTCCGATTGTGTCACCACATTTTTGCGGTAATGTTTATCGCCAAAAGCCTTTGTTCATTTTCGCGCAGTCTCCAAAAGTTTGTAAATTGGCGATTCTGTGCAACGCCAAGATTTCTTGACTTCGTGCAAAAACTTCACTTCTGCTTCAGCTTTCGAGATGTAAAGTTGTCTAAAAGGAAAGGCGCTTCGGCGTCCCATGTATTATGGGGTCTCTCTCTCCCATTTTTAACTGAACCACCTTTTAAATGACCTTTTTAAATAAAGAGTAATTTCCAGTAAAGTCATAGTTGGAGTTTTTTTTTTTTTTAGCATTTAGAACCCGGTCTTCAATCTATGCTATATAATTTTGGCGCATCGCTTATATTTTTTTCTCCAACTTAGTTAAAAAAAAAATGCACGTTAGATAGAAAAATTCACTCCCCCCCCCCCTCTTAAAATCATTCAAGTACCCCATTCAAGTACTCTTGCAGTAATTTTCTTCAAATTCTTGGACTGGATATTTTTTTTCAACCATACCGGGCAGTGTGCCTTCCTGGTGTGCCGGGATATCCTGCACTCATAACATTGTGCTCGATGGATATATGCGATTTTCTCCGACGGACAATGATGGAACCCAATCTAGTGTTTCTTCGCTCACCAGCTGGACATCTTCGAGCCACTCTTGTTTCGCCTGCATGCCTCCTCCCCCCCCCTCTAATGTTGGTGCGGTTGTTTCTTCGTTCCTACTCACCATCACCTCCCCCAGATCATCGGAATTAGACGGCGAATTGATCTTGTATCGTCACTAATCATAGAAAAAAAACGTGACTTCAGCGGTTCGCCTTGTGTGTGTGTGTGTCGACGTTTTGCTTTCCCCTTTCGACAGAATATTGTGACCTAGTATGTTATCATTTACGTGCGTGTGCATTCAACGGTGCCTGGAGATTTATCGTGAGGAATGTGAAAAAGTAAAAAGGTTCGCGTGCATTGCGGCAAAGGTGTACGTAAAATCTCATGCTACAATTTTTTTTAGGAAAGTGCCTTCAAAAAGTTTTCCTTTTTCCAAGTGTTGCGGCAATGATTTACGTGTGTTACGTCAAGTATGTGTTGTCTTCATGTGAAGATTAATAAAAAAAAATATGTGTTGACAGAAGTCACATAAACGCTCTAATCAGGTGTTAAATTTTTGTAAAGGAAAAGAAGGTGTATATCAACAGAATTAGTGCGTCCGAAAATATTTCAAATTATGTGAACGATTTTCTTTTAATCTGTGCTTCACCTATCAACAAGATAACTATTCGCTTGTTGTACATAAATGA
Source organism: Maratus speciosus (assembly GCA_963932465.1). Lineage (NCBI taxonomy): Eukaryota > Metazoa > Arthropoda > Arachnida > Araneae > Salticidae > Maratus > Maratus speciosus. The sequence goes on from OZ010787.1 coordinate 175,122,359, forward strand.
GATAAAAAAAAAAGATTTGCTTCAGTTTTCATCATCAAATTTGCATCAGATTGATTTTTGTTTGTTGCTGGTTTCTGCCATCTTTGCTTGTAAAAAAATCAGTGCCAATATGTTCGCAATAGTAAAAGTGGTACACCTGATTAAAAAAAAGGAAAACGTGAAGTTATAAAAAAAAAAAAAATGCAAAAACGTACAGAAATGTACCATCGTATGTGTGCGAATAATACAACAAAAAATTCTACGGCTAAAAATATAAGTTAAATAAAAAAAAGAGGTGACTAATAGTCACTGCAAAAGCATGAACACGGAAAATTCAAGTTTTTTTCTTTTAAACTTTAATTGTAGTAAATACAGTAAATTAGTTATTATTATTTTGCTTTATTTTTATCTGTAGGTATGCGTTATGATTTATCAATTTTCCCTTTTCATGTTGTTTGGGTAAAAATAATATAAATATAAAATGATGACTTCTTACTATTCAGTATATTTGTTAGCATGAACAGAGAAGTTTACAAATTTGACGATGTATATTTTAAATGATTTTATTCGGCACTTATAATTTTTTTGTCTTCTCTTTTCTTGCTTTATTTTGAAAGGTAAGTTTTTTTTTTAATTCTGTATTGCAGTGCATATTTATTTTATATTGATATTTAGGTGATTAATTATTTTCCATACAGAAAATAAAATGTCATTTAGTTAAAATGTGTTTGTGATAGGCTAGGCATATTAACATTTATTGCCCTCGTTTCCAAAGGTGCCTTATAAAATTTTCTTGGCTATTATTTGATAGTTATTTATTGATTTTTTTTTGCTTGTACTCTGCATTTACAAGTGAATATTATTTTTGCATGCATATTATTGGAAGATGTTGCAGTGATTTTGTGCTGTTTTCTATATAATATCTGAGGGTGTATAAATTTTTCTTACTGTATGAATATTTCAGATACTGCATACTTTTAAAATAGACAGAAATCTTTTTTGAGAACGTCGAATTTTTTTTCTTCTCTTTTAATCTGCTCATTCAAAAAAAAGAGAAAGGGAGAGAAAATATTTGTTTTGTTTTTTCTTTTTCTTGTTTTTTGCTCTAATACTGTAACTAAATTTTAAATTATTGTGCCATCCTATATATATATATATTTTTAATTCTTCTTTGGCTACTTTTTCCAACATTTTTGAAAAATGTCACAGGCCGATAGCCATCCAGAATTAGAAGTATCTATGGCTGAATTAAAATGTTCTCTGCCGTACATGTTTGAGGAAGCACTTAACAGATTTGCGGAAAGGGTAAACACAGAATTCCCTATACTACAGGAACAAATTGGTAGTAAAAACAATGACACTTTAGTTGAAAATATATCTTCTATGTATAAGAAATTTTTATGGGAATTTCAAATTTTGGGTAATTTTTTTCAGGTTATAAAAGATGATTATGTTAGGTTGCAAAATAAGAACAAATGTTTACAAATTGTTAATACAAAAATTTTGGAAAGATTGCACGCACTCACAGTGAAAGAGAAACATACAGTTGAAATTAATGAGACGTCTTATCAAAATCAAAGCACATCCGAGGCATACAGCGAAATACTATCACCTAAGCGGATTGAAACAACACAAATAGATAATTGTGAAATCAACAGTCTGACTGAAAATTCTTTGCAGCATAACTCAAATATTATTTCTGATTTGAAATGCCCACAACAAGATGTTACCACTTCTCCTAATAATAGTAACTTTTCGTCCCCTTTTAAGCATGATTGGAAGCCAATTTCAGTTATAATTTGTCAGTTGCCAGAAAATTTTAATATTCCTGATATTCTTTTGGCAATTTCTGACTTAACTGGTATATCCACACCTTCTATTCAATTTCAACAAAAATATAAGATGAAATATGTTGAGTTATTTAATTGGATATTTCGAATGCCCCCAAAGATAGCTAAAAGATTAATTTTTCATGGCGAAATCAAAATTCAGTCTACTGGTTACCCTGTAAAAAGATACGTTTCGGTAAAAAGATGTTTTACATGTCAAAATCTTCTTCATCAGGCAAAATCATGGACAGATAAAATTAGGTGTCCTGTATGTGCCTTATCACATAAAGATCCTCATTGTTCAAACAGCCCAAAATGCATTAATTGCATTAGATGCAATGAGGTAAACAACACAAAATTTAACGTTTCCCATACAGCTTTCTCACATAGATGTCCTACCGTTAAGAAATATATAAATGAGCAACGAGAAACCTTAGACAACTGCAATTCATTTCATTGAACACACATCTTTTTTTATATAGATATAAAAAAAGACCTCTTTACAAGATAAATTATTTTTTTTCACTTGCTGCATTTTGTATTGTGAAGGATTCTAAAAAAAAAAATTCATTTAAAGAAAAAAAAACATTTCACTGTGTTAGACAATTATGTACATCTTAATACTTCACCATATGGCATTAGTGATAATTTATTTCGCAGTTAACACTTAACTGCAAATTTAAATATATTTTTGTTAGAAATTATGTGTGTACTGTTAGGTATACCTATTTATCATTTGATTATTACTGCAGGAATGGTCGGATGATTAAAAGATTGTATGGGAGAGTAAAATACATTGATGCAGGTCATCAGTTTTTTTTTTTTCGCTTGTAAAGGTTTTGGTAGTATAGGTGTACACACAAACACTGTACAGATGTGTCTTCCTTTTTTTTGCACCACTTACACTTAAACGATTTTAGATAATTTTTTCTACTTTGGTAATTTGATAGATACAAGTGATGGAAACATCACATTTCACTCTTTACATTCAGTTTTGGTTTTGGAATTTACATTTTCAAAATATAATTTAATAACATTTTCTATTTTGTCTCTTACTTAACATTTATTTTAAAAATTGACGGTACTTTTTTTTTATTTTTTTTTTTTGACAACATTAGTTCATGTGCTGCACTTGAGTTTTAGATAGATACACAATTAGTTCATGTGAAATCACACATTAGTTCATGAGATTAGTTACACAATTTAGTTCATGTGAAAACACACATTAGTTCATGAGAATAATTACACAATTTTGTTCATGTGAGATTACAATTAGTTCATGTGAGTTTATTTTAGTTCATGGGTATATTTACACAATTTATTTCATGTGAGAATACACTTTGTTCATTAAGATATTATCATACATTGTTCATGAGTTTGTCACACTTTGTTCATTGAGATAATCTAAAACTTTCACACTTTGTTCATATGTTTATACACTTAGTTCATGGTGTCAAGCAAAACTCTGTATCATTATATAATCTGGTGATATTAATTCATTAATTATGTAATTGAAATCACATTCACAAGAATGATTTTGGAGTTTTGTGTTTGTACACACGTACCGTTATTTTTTTTTTACTTCTACATCTTATGTCAGGTTTTCGTTTTATACTACAGATTTTTTTGTTGTTTTTCTCTCTTACCCTCTATATACTAATTTTTTTCAGTTTGGGTAATGTCATAACTTACTAATGATACCATCACTTTCTTAATTACACAGATTTTATTTTTAGACTTACATGAAATTATCCTTCACATGACATTTTTACTTGACACATTCATTTTGCGGCAATTAACCTGTAACAGTTCTTTTTAACACTTTTGTTATAGACTCCTTGCTTGTAGGTGGCAAATAAAGTAAGGTCTCTATTTACACTACACACAGTAAAATACAGTTTTTAAATTTTTTTAATATACTTGGTAGGATGTTTTTGGATGATGTGTTTAAAAGTTTTGCAGAAATTACGGCACAATTTAACTATTGTACAGGGTTTGCACATACATCTAAAATTTTTATGCAGGAGATAACTAATTGGCTGTACATTTTTACACACACAGTTAATCTACAGTTTAATTTCATTGTTTACGCAAAGCTGGTGACTTGTTGCTATTTTATTTATAACATAAGGTAATTTTATTTTATCTGACATGACATCTGATATCCTTACATGTTGTTTCTTTCAAAAAATTTATTCAAAGGCATAATGCTAGCTGTTAGGTACACTTTAGTTATTTTTTTTTTAACGCTATTCAAATAGAGTCATTAAACTAAATCTTTGGCATTTACTCACATTTGAAATTTTTTTTAATTAGAGAGTGAAAGTCTCACGTTGTCTTGTGACGGATACATACACTCATATGACATGAAGAATATAGCTTTTTTTCTATGCATTTTTACTTTCTCTTTCATTCTTTTTACTTGGAACATGTTTGGTTTGGCATAACTTCTACATTTTTAGCGTAGAATTATGCAATCTGCTGGGCACTTGTGCATTTTATGCACACTTTTGTTACCTTAATACAGTAATAACTTTCGCAGATACAACTTTATTTTAATTTTAACCCTTAGGCAACCATTAATTCATTTTTTTTACAAGCAGTTCATGTGTTGCATATTTGTTTATGTTGCACAAGATTTGCTTATTTAGAATACATTTTGTGCATCCATATACATACATTACACTAGTGCATGTGTTGATTTACATATTTTGTTCATTTGCTTTTACACATTGTACTTTGCTAACGATTTATTCGGCAGTATTTCTTTTTGTTTTTTTTTCTTACAAGTAGTTCATTGAGTAAGACACACTGGCTGGTTTAGAGTTTAACCAGGGTTTACACACACATTACAAGTAGTTCATTTGTTTTTTAACCCTTATTCACTACATTTTGATGATAACTCATTAATTATGTAATTGAATCTCACTCGTTGTAAGTGTCTTGGGTTATTACACATATACTGTCTGTTTATTTTGTTGGCAATTACATTACAATTTTTGTTCATTGAGACATTAATACATAGAGTTCATGTGATATTATACAATTTGTTCATGTGTTTACTTACACGTTCTGTATGCTTGCATACACTTTTGTTCATGTGTTGCATTACAAGTAGTTCATGAGTTTGGGAGTTTTTCTACCCCGCCCTCCACACACATACAGTTTCTCCTTTACTTTCCTATCCTTTAAATTTTCACCATGTTTCAATATTAAAATACTTCTTTTGCAGTTTTTTTTGTGTTTGCATAATGTCATAATATATCAATGACAACATCACTTTGTCTATGTACAAAGATTTTAAAGTTACAAGGAGTTACCCGTCACATGACATACTAAACTACACATACATTTCGAATTTGTTTATTTTTATCATGTTACATTTTAACACTTTGCTTAGATACTTCTTACTTTAAAGTGGCAGCTCGAGTGAGGTATCTTGTTACATTATATAACATTTTTTATACAATTTTCTTAGTTAGTTTTCATATTCTTGCCAGGAGTAAAAAAAAAAGGGGAAATTACTCTAGTTAGTACACAGGCACTTCATACCATGCAGAATCTTGAACACAAGATGGGAAATTTTAATTAATACACAGAAATACAGGACGGCAGTGTGTAAATTTATCAAATGCTAACTTATATTATACTTTGACTTCTTGTTACAGCGGGAACTTAGTTATAGTGCAGGTATCTAAAAAAAATATATACTCTTGTTATTTAAGGCAGAAGCCCTAAGCTGACGCCATTATACTTGTGGTCTCCACAAGATTTACGGCTACACCTGTTTGCCAGCGTGCTACATACACCCCTTTTTTGGTAGTCCTGTGCCTTGTGCACAAATTTTTCTTTTCATATACGATTCATCTTTATTGTAATACAGTACATTTTAACTTTTATTTTATATATATACATACAATACTTTTCTGTGTTCCAATTTTTAAAAAAAAAGTTCTTATTGGTGTGTTGTTTTAATTTGCTTGCATTTCGTATGAAATTATGATCTTATTGTGAGATCACATTGTGAGAAGTTATAAAATAGGTCTAATGTAAATACTTCTCTTTGGAATCATGACACAACAAAAAAGGCTGGTACCAGCGCCACAAACAGCCACATAAAAAGGCTGGTACCAGCGCCACAAACAGCCACATAAAAAGCATAGAATCCTAACTTTTCGTCAAATGTGGCACATTTTTTTTTCTGTTGTGGCATATTGAATTGATAAATAAGATTTGTATTAAATATGAGCGCTCAGTCATGAATAAATATTATTATTTTGAATTATGTGAAAGCAAGCAAATATGTTTATATACTACCTTTCTATTTTATTACTTAAATTACTGGAAATGATGCTCTAATAGCATTTTAGAGAAACAGGTTCAAACTTTTTTCTGTTAGTGGATACAAAATTTTTTTATATTTCTATGTAGATTGTATACTCTGTATGTGCGAAGGTGGACAAAGGATTTTAAGTAGATATAAAGCTGCAACGTACACGTTTCAGCTTTCTTCTGTGGTCGGGGTGAGTTATGTGACAGCGTTTCTGCCCCATAACTTTCATTTTTATTCAAAATTAATTTAAAACATAGCTGTCTTACTTTTAGATCACATTATCCCCCCCCCCTCTTTCTTATGCTGAAATATGTAATTAAATTCATCTCTCAAAACCATCTAGCTTTTATTAAAAGGTTTTGCTTTCTTCTTTCTAAAAACATCTTTATTTCCAGCCGCAAAGATTCATTTCTTTTTCCCTTTTCCTTATCTGTCAGTTACCGCTTCCAGTGCAAAGAAATAAATAAGAATTAAATGGCACATCTGCTAGTATCAAGGTCTGCATTTAATTCCGTCGGATTTTTGCGCGCCACCTAGATAAGAAAATTTATCTCTACTAATACGTGAACGTTGAATATGTATTAACAATAAAAAAGTAAAAATGAACAGATCTTATGGGAAGCATGTATTTATCGTGTTTTGTGGTCGAGCTAAAAGCCAGATGCCTGTGATTTCCAGCATTTTTCTCAGGCGGCGGTCTACTTTGTGAAATCTGTTGTATAAACAAGTTTCGCTTTTTTGACGCATTTCTCATCGTATTAGAAGCGCTTGCTTGCAATCTCGGCCTCCCCCGTCCGATTGTGTCACCACATTTTTGCGGTAATGTTTATCGCCAAAAGCCTTTGTTCATTTTCGCGTAGTCTCCAAAAGTTTGTAAATTGGCGATTCTGTGCAACGCCAAGATTTCTTGACTTCGTGCAAAAACTTCACTTCTGCTTCAGCTTTCGAGATGTAAAGTTGTCTAAAAGAAAAGGCGCTTCGGCGTCCCATGTATTATGGGGTCTCTCTCTCCCATTTTTAACTGAACCACCTTTTAAATGACCTTTTTAAATAAAGAGTAATTTCCAGTAAAGTCATAGTTGGAGTTTTTTTTTTTTAGCATTTAGAACCCTGTCTTCAATCTATGCTATAGTAATATACCTAACTGACGCGCTTCTACTTCAGATTAGGTTTGATTTTATTTAGGTTTAGGGCTTTAAGTTACTTTAGGTTTTAATATATTTAGGTTTTAATTTTGAAAATTGATTTTTAACTGTTATTGTACATAATTAAGTATCTATTAAACCTGCTTGTACCTGAAGAACTAAAAATGATCCGATTAGGAAGTATACAATAAAAGAAAAACTCATTTATACATTATTAATACGGAATTCGAAGCGACATGACTATATTATTGGTTAAAATGTTTCTCCCACGTTACAATGTTGGTGCATAATAATTTTTAATTTTTTGGCACGCATACTCAGAAAGGTTCGCCAACCCTGGTATAGAGTAATATTTTAGCAACTTTTTTGTCTTTGTACACTCTAAAATTGGGAGGAGTGAAAAGTTCACTCTTTGAAAGAGTGAGAGGCGTTTTTACTCTTTTTGGAGTGAATTTTATAAAAATACACTCCTTAAAGAGTGGAATTTTCCACTCCCTAGAAAGGAGTGAAATGTTTCTCTCCTGAAGGGTGACTTGCGTATGCATTGCTTATTAACCAATCAGAGCAGCAAGGCGACGACAACCTTAAAAGATAAGAAAAATGATCACTTTTTCGTCCGCCATCTTAGGATTAACAGGTTAGGATATCATTAAAATTATTCTTTATTGAATACGTAAAATAAAGGTAAGTGTTATTTAATTTTAAGCATTTATCCGTGTAGATATGTGGAATGTTAAGATTATTAGCTAAATAGTTGTATGTTGTATAGAAAAAGATTGATCGTTAGAATGTTCAAAAGTGATTGTCTGTTATATTTCTTCAGGTAGCGGTTTGAAATATAATTCTTTTAACAACTGAATACGCACTAGAGATCTGCACGGGCCGGTTCGGGCTCGGGCCGATTTTCACTCATGGAACTCGGGCCGGGCCACACTTTTTCTGAAGTTTCGGGCTGGGCCGAGCCTAACTTATTTTTTCTGTACAAAGCCGGTACTGGTTCATTCCGAGTCTTCACGGCCCAAAATTTTCAGTCCTAATTTTGAACCAGCCCGTATGAAAATCATTGTCTCAGCGTGGCCTGGTCTTTTCAAAGGTCAGTAAAATTAGGTCTGGCCCAAATATTTTTGCAAAAAAAGCAAACATTTTAAAATCACCATTATTCTACACTTAAACGTTAAAATTTATTCTTTTTAAAGAACACTAGATTTCTGCGCTTATTAAAATATAGCTAAATTAAAACATAATAAAACGTGTGAAAAAGAACCTGCGTATGACGGAACCCAGTTTAAAACTCACAAATGTGTTGATCCATGCATAATTAATATACTAATACATAAGAAAAGAATATGTAATACATTTACACTCGCTAAGAAGGGTATTTTTTTTCTTTTCTATGCAATTCCGTCTTACTGTATAGCATTTTTCAGATTTTTAGCACTTCAAAAAAATAAATAAATAAAAAATCAATGTTTTGTTCAAATTCACTCGGCCCGGGCCGGGCCGAGCTCGGGCCGAGATTTTAACTTTTTCCCGGGGCGGGCCCGGGCTTGAAAATTTCGGACCGTGCAGACCTCTAATACACACAATGCTTAGCAAAAAATAATCAAAAATTCATTAGTTCGGGAAATGTGAATTTAAAAAAAATGAGTGTAAAAATTTTATTCTTCCCTTTCAATGCTGTGTTGCAAATTACGATCAAAACAAAAAAGTTTTATCTCTTTCGTTTGAAATGGTGACTGACTCAGTCTCTTATGAGTCAGTCTCTTATCCAGATTTTGTCAATTCGTAGGAGACACATTCGAAAACAATTTGACGTTATATGATATTTTTTTTTTTTTCGTTTATTACTGATTTCGGATTATATACAGTTAAGAGTATTTATTATTGTTTCGGAGTTAAATATGATATTTTATGTTTATGATATTACGAAAAGATTGGTACAGTGAAACCTCCCTGTGCGACCAACTCCATTAGGCGACCACCTCCCAGAACGACAATTTTTCCATTAAACGGAATTTATTCCCATAGGCTCAATACTCATTTTACCTCCATTCAGAGACCATCCCTGTTGAACTCCCTCCATGAGAGACCCATTTCTTTGAAGAAAATGAAATAAATTAGGTTTTTTCCTGGTCGCTTGAAGAAGGTTTTATTAAAAAAATAATTCCGGAGAGTGCATTATTCAAACTTCTAAACTAAGTTTAGAATTTTTTTTTATTATCCTCGTAACTTTTAAGTGTTTAAACCCCTTTGTGCCTTTTTAGGCAATGAATTTATCTCTGACTACAAATTAAGAATGACGGTCAATAAACTCCTCTGCCCTGTTCTGTCGGAAAACTCTCAAAGAAATAGATAAAGTAATGAAATCGTCATTATTTGTTCCCATCCACTAAAAATGCATTTATTTACTGAACTTCGAAAGGACTTGGAAATAAAAATTATAAAATATAAAACTGTAAAATTAAAGCAAACCTCAATGTATTCATTTTTAAAACTCTGCAATAATTAACTTATGTAATTAACTTTTATTTTTATATTTAATTTTTTATATTTTTTCCTAATGTGAAAAATAAATTTTAGCAACATTGTTACCATTTTTTAACAATTAAAATCTAGATTTAAACATGACGTCCATTAAGAGACCACCTCTCAGAGCGACCAATTTTTTTTGGAACGGTACATGATCGCTTTAGGGAGGTTTTACTGTATATTAATTTTTAGGGTTTCGTTCATCTGACGAAGCCTTATTCGTCTCGTTCCTCTGTCTGTCTGTCCGTCACAGAGCCCGTTCTCAGAAACTATACATGTTGGAGACTTGAAATTTTGCATACTTATAGACGAACACCACACATCATACGACAAATCATAAAATTTTGAAAAAGTCGTACATTTAACCCTTTGGTCTCCCACATGTGTATTTTAAACAATTCTTTGTATGTGAACCTCTAATTAGGTTGTAGGCGTGAAATTTTGCATACTTATAGTTGAGTACCTCGCATCAAACGACAAATCATAAAATTTTCAAAAAGTCCTACATTTATCCCTTTGGGCTCCCACATGTGTATTTTAAACAATTCTTTCTATGTGAGCCTCTAATTAGGTTGGAGGCGTGAAATTTTACATGCTTATAGCTGAACACCTCACATCAAACGACAAACTATAAAATTTTGAAAAAGTCGTAAATTTAACCCTTTGGGCTCCCACATGTATATTTTAAACAATCCTTTCTAAGTGAACCCCTAATTAGGTTGGAGGCGTGAAATTTTGCATACTTATAGCTGAACACCATCATGCGACAAAACAGAAAAATTTGAAAAAGTCGTACATTTAACCCTTTGGTCTCCCACATGCGTATTTCAAGCAATTCTTTCTAACTGAGCTCCTTATTATATTGGAGATTTGAAATTTTGCATACTTATAGCAGAACACCTGAAGCCAGGCGACAAATCCTAAAATCTTGACAAAGTCTTACGTTTAACCCTTTGAGCTACCACATATGTATTTTAAGCAATTCTTTCTAAGAGAGTTCCTAATTAAGTTGGAGACATGGATTTTTGCATACGTATAGCTGAATACCTCAGACCACACGACAAATCATAACATTTTCAAAATTCTTATATTATTTACTCCTCCAGGCTCTAACTTGTATATTTTAAGCAATTTTTTAACCTCCGCCCTTTTCATCCGGGGAGCACTTTTCGAAATTTTGCCGACACCCCTTTGACCATTTTTTCATATTATGCACCATAACCTTACATATTTTAGTTCCACTTTTTACCACCAGGGGCGCCTACTTATCTCGGGTGATATGGGCCCAATCCCCTCGACTAATATATCTACGGATAGTATGTAAAACGGAGTTTCGTTCGGATAGAGGTTTGTTTAGAATAGAGTGCGCCCCTGGTTGCGAAATGTGAACTAACAAATTTTTCAAAAGGATAAAGTGTTTTGAAAGGAATATTAAACGAAACCCTCTGTGCGATCTATGATCACACTTACCCACTTGTTTTTAATTTTATATAAACATTATTCTGCGGGTTATGATTTTAAAATTCGAGACTGAGAAGAAGAATTAATTATAGATATAGATAAGAAGAATTAATTATAGATATTCTGCATCAGTTATTAAATTTCCTTCTACTATAAAAACATTTTCTACATTTTTGATACACGTAAATTTTGGCGCTAAACAATAAAACATGATATTTAAGCATTGGAATAAAATGTTTTTTTATGCCTGTTTTGAAGTTTATGAATAAGACTGCTTTAGTATATTTTTTTTAAATGTGCATATTTACTTGCATAATACAGGACTGAATATTTTTTTAAAGAGATTAATAACTACTTTTTTACATTAAAATGTTTTTCAAACAATAAGAATATTTCTAATGCAGTCATTTACTATGCAGTCATTTACCGGAGGAGTGAATAGTCACTCTTTTTTATTTAGAGTGTAGGTCTTCAGGGCTCCCTTTGCTCCGTTTTTCTTTTACGCAATAATCTTTATTGTAGATTCTTACAACATTTGCAGAAAAATACATCAGGCATATTTCTATACTTCAATAATTGCTAAAAGGTGTTAAATGAAAACCATAAAAATGGTAAAAATGTTTTAATAAACTTTCGACATTTTTCGTATTAATCGAAACCTTTATCAAGACAAATAAGAATATTCTACTGTTCCATGATCTGTAATGTATTGATTGCTTATAGATCGTGCTACTCTAGAATATTCTTGTTTATCTTTATAATGATTTCGGCAAGACAGAAACATTTAGACAGTTTATTAAAACTTTTTCACCGTTTTTAGTTTTTATTTAAAACTTTTTAGCAATTATGTAAGTAAATTTTCTCTGACTGTTGGGTTTTATTATATATTTTAAAAAGTTTCAGCTCAGAAATACAGGTATCCAAAAGAGAGGCCAGTGCAAACCTCTTTTCAGAGATGACTTTTGAAAGGAAAGTGCCACACAGGTTCGATATTATTGTATAATAAAAATCATAAGATTCTTACCTGCTCGTTCTGATCAGACCTCGATGGTACCAAACCTGTGAACTAGAGTTCCAAGATCCCCATTCTATGACCAGCAAACTAATCACATGGTTATTGTGTTATTTCAGATTATAATCTAAACGCGAGCTTTCGTTACACAGAATGTCTCCCCTTCTTATCACTGCAAAAGAGAGAATTCCTATAACGTGTATTTTCGATATAAAGTAAGTGGGGGTAAAGAAACGCACTTTTCATAAATTTTGATTTTTAACGCACACATTAGTGTAAACTATAGGTTCCCAAAGGGGGTGGTACCCAGTGGGCGCTGGAGCCTTTAAGGGGAGCGGTAACGGGTCCAGACGCAAATGGGGGCGTTATGACAGTCAAGGGGGGCGGCCGTGGCGTTCCTACCTATTCATAAAATTATAAAATTAATATAATAAAGTTAGCTGACCCGTCTCTCCGACGTTGGCCGGGCTCGATATAAACCTAAAATATACCTTTAAATGAAAATCTATAAAAACGAACCCAGAGCTGGGCCCTAGTGAAGGAGAACTTTCCATTCGATCAATGACCTGCAGCCGTTTTATTTCCCCACCCCCTTGTCGGAGGTGCTTGTGGTCACGTGGTACAGCAATTAAATCTCGGAAGCTTATGCTATGAACACTGTATTTTTATTTTCGCAGTGACAAATAACTTATCTTAGTTGTGTTTGATGAAATAAAAATGTAATTTAATCTTCTGCTTGAATAACACATGTATTCATAAAAATATTATCACGATCACTAGTGCAACATTTGCTATATTAGGGGCTGACTAAAAAGTTAAAAGAGAGTTCCTTTTTTAATAACCGGTATTTCTAAAAATGTGAGAAACATGGCGACTCATGCCTGAATAGAGATTTTCAAACGAAACTGTTGCTTGAACCTTCTCAAGAAATCCGTTTATACTGAGTGAAAGCGATAGCCGTCATTATAGCCATTACTTTTATACTTATCTATAAAAGTTGCAAAGTTAATTTATTTAAACTTAAACTCTCGCAAATTTTATGTTTCAAAATGTCTGAATCTAAGAAGAAATGCCTGCAGTATAGTATTGAATATTCGAACTATGGATTTACGCACTCTCCTACAAAACAATCATTATCTATGAGTTTAATTTACCAAAAAGCATTTTCAAGCCCTCTAGACTATAAGATCATTTGAATAAATGCATGCTGATAAAAATGACAAAAATGTGCCCTATTTTCAAGGACTGGAAAAGAAATATTTAAAGGAGCCAACTGTACTAAACCTCTTTTGGTTGTCTTCTAAACAAGAAGATGACGGACTACAGCTTCATAAAATATTTCATTGTTAATCTCAACAGCGGGATAACTACACGCAATTGTTGAGGAATTCATCTTGCTGGCAGCTAAAGAGGTGAGAACAACAGTTCTTCATCATAAGGCACTGTCAGATATCATTAAAAAATTCCTCTTAGTAATAATTAGATACAATGAAGAATAGATGAAATGGCCAAAGATGTTGAAATATCATTATGGAATTACTTAAAGACTTTCAAATTTTCCATTCAACTCGATGAATCAACTATACCAAATAACGAAGCACTACTCTTATCATAGGTCCGATTCATAAAAGAAGAAGAAAATTGTCAAAAGTTATTATTTGCTAAAAATTTGGAAACTGATACAAAGTGAGAATTGATATTCAACATCGTGAATAAGTTTATTCAAGAGAAAGAAATTCCTATTCATAATATTTCGTCAGCTGCTACTGATAGTGCTCCAGCAATGACGAAGCGTCATAAGGGTTTCATAGCGCATTTGAAACAAGCAGTACCAAATGTACTCGCTGTACATTGTGTTATTCATCATCAGTATTTGGTTGCAAAAATCTGAATGAATCTGCATACGCCGCTTTATTACTTTATTACAGCATTCAAAGCAATTCATTGCATGACAGATTTTTTGCCTAGCTTTGTAGTGAAAATGACGAAGATTACAATCGCTTGATGCTGCACACAGAAGTTTATTGGCTCTCAAAAGGTATTTATCTGAATCATTTTTTCAATCTGAATCAGTAATGGACATTCTTGAAAGCAGAGAGAAAAACTTGCACGAAAACCTGATAACATCCAAAAAGGATATCGCTTATTTGACAGAACTGTTTAGAATATTTAATTAAGTCAATTTACAATTGCAATGTGATGAGTTGAATTTAATTAAAATAAAAAAGGTCATAGCTGCTTTTGTTTGAATAGTTTTTTGCAGAGAAAACTTCTTCTGTTCAAGCGAAATCTAGGTAAGGTGAATACAGCCAGTTTCCCACATTATCCACAGTCTCCCCAAAACAAAAAGATTTACTTACTGCCAACACTTAGACGCTCTTCATACTTATTTTATGGAGCGATTCCAGGATATTTTAAGCATGCATATACCGAGTTGGGTTTTAGCTACTTTCGCAAATGGAGATACATCAGAATCATAGAATTTAGAAGAGGAACTCATAGAACTCACAACTAATGAAAAACTAACAGTAAAATTTGGAAGTGGATACCAAGAGTTCTGGCTTCAAAAATCTATACCAGCTCTCTACTCTGAATTGTGGACCAAAGAACAGAAATTTTTAATTGCTTTCCCTGCATCTTGTTTGGATGAACGTGGGTTCAGTGCGGTAGCTAATTTACTGTCTAAGAATAGGAATAGACTGCACATCACTGAACTTGGCACTTTTCGACTGACGTTAACAAAAATGGAGCCTGATATTAAGAAATTGTTAAAACTCCACCAGCCTCAACCATCTCATTAATTTATTTTATTTCTTATTGATTTTGTGTTTATTTTTAAAATTTCATTAAACAATTTTTATTACATTTGATGCTCGTATTAATTATAATTTCTACTTTGCGATTCTTAATAAATATATAGACAGATAAAATAAGTATACATAATATGCGATAATATATTAATTGGTATAATTAACTATTATGGATGAGGGTGGCGTTGGAATATTTGTTTCTTGTAAAGGGGGCGGTGGTCCAGAAAAGTTTGGGAACATATGGTCTAAACTTATGTAACGAGTGAATAAAATGTTAGATTAGAACCTTAGGAAAGTGCCACCATGAACCGACATTTTGTCAAATTATAATTCCGTGAGAAATTGCAATTTTTAAAAACATTTCTCTGCGTATCTTTGCCACATTGGTTCAAGTATAAGTACGCAATGGTGGGACAAAGATACACAGTGCGTATTTTTGGCCCATTAATGCGTGTTTTTGCCCCATTTCCAATAAAACGAATGAGTTATGTAAAAGCATTAGTAAATTTCACTATTATTTATATAGTTAAACTGAAAATTATAAGATAAACCATGAAAAAAAAGAAAAAACAGCAGTCTGTGCGATCGCAAATACCGGTTAACCTTTAACTGTTGTTAAAAAATTGCTGCATAAATTCTGTGAGCGGTCTCAGAGACCCTTGATCGTAGAATGAATAAAAGGGTCAACTGTCTTATAACATACTGTTTCTGTACTAAAGTTTATGAACAGGACTACTATAATTAAAACTCATCTATTCAGGAGTCTCTAGTGTTAGTATTAGACGCTTGAAGAAATTCGTATGTATAGTTAAATTAGATTCCATAGTTAATTCGACTACAATCTATAGTTAAACTGAAAAATAAGAATTAATCCGAGAAAAAAAAAACAGCGGTCTGTATGAGCACAAACAGAAGTTAAACCTTAACTGCTGTCACAAAAATTGTTCCATAAATACTGTGAGCGGTCTCCGACACCGCTTGACCGTAGAATAAATAGAAGGGTTGACTGACTCATACATATTCAAAGATACTATTTTTGTGCTAAACTTTATGCAAAGGCCTATTATAATAAAAATTCTCCTCACTTAGAAGTCTTTAGAAGTTTCCAAACGAATCAAAATTAAATTAACATCAATAGTTAAATTGAAAATTACAAGTTAAACTATGAAAACTGAATATAGCAGCGATCTGGGAGACCGTTAACAGGATTTAAAGGTTAAGATTTAAAACAAAAGCGATTTATGAAACAATTATATTGATTTTATAAAAGTAGATAGGTAGATACCTATGTTCTATATTTAAAAAAAACTTAACTAGAAAAAGGAAAAGGTAGTTATCCAGCTTATATTAATTAAGTAGCTATTACATTTTACACAATGCAAACTTATAAAAAAATAAACTTTCCATGGCGTCATTGGGGAAAGCTGTCATCTAGCTAAAACGATAGGGCGAAGTCCCGCATCTTAAACTTGTGCGTATCTTTGCCCCAACATGAATATGTAATTTACTACATTCTGCAGTATTTTGCTTAACTGGCTACCTACAAGTTTAAACAAATGCGATCGAGGTAAACTACACGGCATTTAGAAGCAAAAGAGCTTCCGTTCTCGACTGAATTTTTGGATTTGTAAACATTCGAGGTATTGTCAGCTAAACACTAAAGTGAAATTTTAAAAATATTAGATCAAAATTCGGAAATCTAAACTAACCTTATTTTCTTGGCACGGAGTGCTACTTTTTTCACAAGGTGTGAACACACAACCACTACACATGAAACCAAATTTCCACCTATCTGTCATGAATGTAGAAATGTTTCTTCATATTAAATAAGCCAGTGCGTATCTTTGCTCCTTGCGTATCTTTACCCTCTTCTACTCTATGCTTCCAATTGCAAATTGCAATGTTTTTCTTCATCAACTTAAATGCCATTTACTTCAAAATAGTTTGTTTTGTGAAAGTTCTGAAATTTAAATTTTTATACGGTCCCTGGCTCCTATATTATGTTTAGAAAAATATATTGTTTTTATGTAACAGGTAAAACAAAAGAAAATAACATTCTTTAATGCCCAAAACATACCAATTTTTGATACGGAAGGACGCGTTTTAAAAGTTCGAAAACGTTGTAAGTTTATAAAACTCAAAGTACAGGGTTAGCCTAAATGATTCATTGGGTTTCAAAAGACCGTTTATTTACGAGTATACAACGTACAAAGACGGGTGATTCATGAAATGATACATACACTCACCAAGTTTCTGGTACATACTACAAATGTACAATGTGTGCGCACTTAGATCAGGCCTACATCCCAACGGTAACCTAGTTCCATCCATACGTTCAATAACATATTTCTGTCAATGTCCGTCATAGCACCAGTGATGCGTTCCTGCACGCGAGCAACAAGACGAACTTTTAAACTTGGTGAGTGTATGTATCTTGTCATGTATCACTCAACTTTGTAGGACGTATACCTCTCAGTACACAGTGTTTTGAAACTCGGTGAATCATTTACACTAACCCTGTATAATAACGCTGTAAGATTTGTTGTAAAAAGAGCGGGGTTATTTTATTGGAATGTTAGAGCATGGGGTATGTTTTTCTAAATACAATTTATAGGAACCCAGGTATCGTAAGAAAATTTAGTTTGTACTTTTTTTTTTTAACAAAAGTAACTTTATTGACGGAGATGGATTTTAAAGTGATGAAGAACAACATTTAATTTTTCCAATTGTAGTACACCTCTAAAATTAACATTTAGAAATAAGTTTTTCACCAACGAAAAGATGGAACACCCTTTATATATGTATGTATCTATTTATTGATTGCCTAATGATACTGAAATTAAGCTTCTAAATTCGTATTCGGAAATTCCTGATTTTACTAATTTAATAATATAATTTTAAAATAAATACAGATATTTGTATAGCATAGCATCAGGGATGGCGAACCTTTTCACGTCCACGTGCCAAATTATCCCAAGAATATACTTTTAATTGATCATGACAAAAAAAAATTAATGGATCAAATAATAATGAATCAAAACTACTTAAAATTTTGTTTTTAGCATTAAAAAAGTATGGGTAATGTTTGATGTTACACTTTCGAAATTTATTTTAAAATATTATTTTTGTTGTCTCATCTTAGATGCCAAATAATTTATATCAGCTTCGTACTTAGTTATTTTCAAGAGAATGCAAGTTGAATTGGACTCATTTGACAAGATGTTTTTACTTGAATTTTACATATTATTTACTTCCGAAAAGAATGTCTCGTAGAAAAAAAATGTCACAATAACAAGCGTCAGAATCTACAGCTTTTAGTGTCTGGAATTGAATTCCAGGTTTTACCACTGGCATTTTTGCTTATAATACATTTCAATCTTTCTTTTGCGATAAATTTCAAGTCATTTGAATCATAAGTTTTTGAATTATAAGCATTCAAATTTTAGTGCTTCTAATGATAAATTACATTTTCATATTTTTATTTATATCTCCTGAAATTATGCTCCTAATAAGCTAATTTTTTGTGCAGCAATAATACTAATATATCCAAACATAAAGACGTTTAATTTGCAATTTTTATAATATTATGATATGAATTATAAATTATGAAATGAATAGTAAAAAAAAAATATGAATTGCAACCAACAGTTTTTTTGATGGATTTAGATTTATTGAAACCTTCTTTATGGAAATCTAAAACATTTTTCACACATTCACATTTTTCTTACAAGTAATTTTAAATTATGCTTACAAAACGGCAAAATGATACTCTTCCAATTCTCTCTTATTATTAAAATTTTTTTAGCCAATATTGAGCTAGATTGGGATTTATTAAGTTATATTTCAATTTCATCACTCTGTATGACAAAGACAAAACCAACTCAAATAATCGAAATCAGGTGACATAGACAAAATCTAGATTAATTAAAGTATTTTGAGAAATTCTAATATATTTTGATGTATAACTTGAATTTTTGCCGTGCCAAAATTAATCTACGACGTGCCACTTATGGCACGCGTGCATAGGTTCGCCGTCCCTAGAGCTTGTTATCGTTTCATTCTGAGATAGTTTGAAGCAGATAACAATCGGCTAAAAGATCCTTTTATCAAATTAATTATTTTTTGCATGAAGGTATATCACAATGGACATGAAACATCAACGTGGTATTAAAAGATTTAAAATTAGTTTATTAATTTCTTATTAGTTAATTTTGAAAAAATGTATGGTGTCAAAAAGGGTAAACATATCTTGTAGAAAATATTATGCCCAATGTAACAAATAAAAATAAGGCTTAGTAAAAATAAGTTAATTTCCACTCCCGTAATAATATGAAAGCATACATTCACCTTCTATTGTTCTTGCATTAGTGAGTTAACATATATAGTACAGCCAGACAAGTAGCATTACATTTCTATGGGCCATCTAGAACTAATTTTTTCTTTTTTCCTAATGTGCACAAGCATTATCAGTGAAACAGAAACAGATGGGGTTTAATGGCTGAAGGTCTCCCTAGGAATATACTGCGTCAAGCAAGGAATGAAACTGAATGTTAACAAGAAAAAACTAATATTCAAAAAATGAATGCTGATACCTGACTAATAAAAAGAAACGTTAAGTTATTAACTAAAGATAAATAAAATCATGGATTAAAGCTATCTTAATGAGAGTTGCAATCCGAAATAGTCATACAATTTTTAAATTAAAATAATCGTCAGAAATACAATCTTTCAAAGATATAAGACTGATTTTTTTTAAAGGATAAAACAGTACTAAATGTCATAATGAAATCTTTTGTGCTTTAGAAAGACCGAAAGTGCCCCATGAGTTGTTTCTCTAAGTGAGAAAGAGTGATTGGGAGATAATCTTTGAACGTCTGTCACTGATATATTTAGTACCACATATATCTTTTTTTCCAAAGAATGAACACAAGCGTCAATTTCACACTGATCAAAAAAATTATTTTAAATCAGAAGTTTGGTTTAGTAAAATTCAGCTGCTTTTTGTGGTATTTATTTAAATTAATTTATTAAACAAAATTTCTGAATAAAACATATCTAATTATCTTATATCGCGATCAATATTTTGGTGTTAAGGAGTAATACTACTTTGACAGGATAAAATTTTAGAAATTTTTTATAATGCTTACAGTACGCTTGCTAACTCAAAAATCATACTTTAATGCTAAGAAATTGATATCAAGATGAAAGGCTAGTTCTGGAGCTTTGGAAATAGAGCGCGCCACCGCGGTACATGGTACAAAAACTTTAACCATGTTTTTTTGAGAATAAAATTTTAAAAATCGGTGGACACTATAGCTCTGTCAATTTTCAGTTAATCAACTTGATTTTTTTTTTTTTTTTTTTTTTTTTTTTTTTTTTTTTTTTTTATCGTCTCATATTTTTCTAGTGAAATACGTAGGTTTTGTTTTAAATAATGATTTATCGCATTTCTGTATAACTTTAAGTAACGAACTTTGTGGTTGAAGACTTACATATTACTTTAACTTGATTCAATTTCTTTAAAAATTCACATATTTTAAAACTATTTCACATTTCACTAGCTTTGGATTAAATAAATTAAATTCTCTGTCTCATTGTTCTAGATTAAGTTTACAATCAGTTACCGCTTCCACCGGATGACCGTCTTTTTTTTCAAAGATAACACGAAAATCAACAGTCAAGATTTCATTTCTAATCTAGCAACTAATAAAAATGCCATTTTCCACATGAATATATGTGTAAAATTTTACTTTAAATGGATTTTACGAATACGTTGCATTTTTTAAAAAAGAATCTCGAAAATGCCTTAAATTTCAGAGTGTCAAAGTTGTGCTACCGTTTAAAACGTATATGTCATTAAACACAGGACTATCCAACGCGAAGACCGAAGGCGCTATGGTTCCCTTTCGAATGTAAGTATCGTATTAATAGCATTTTTAAAAACAAAAATGCGGTTTAAAATATGTTTTGCTTTAAATCCATTTATTTTTGCCAAGTGTTGCTATTCTGCGAAACATTAAGCTTTTTAGATCCTTGCCTTGTTGAAGAAAAATGTATGAGATCTACTCCCTTATGTAAAATATTATTACTCAGAGGAAGTAGGGTAAAACTACCATTGTCGGCCAGGTTAAGGAAGTAGTTTTGGTTTCTAGTATATAATTACTACTCCAAGCGAATTTTTTTCATAGCAACGATCAAAATATAAGAAGCAAGAATGGAAGAATACTTCAGAGTCAAGAAAATTAAGAAAATATAAAATAATCTTTTCAAAAAAAAAAATATTAACCGACTTCAAAAAAAGCACGAAAAAGAATTAAATAATTCTTTAAACTTCTCTAATGACAAAGCGTTATCCAATAACCACACATCGGATATCATGTATCGGCGCATAAAAACGTTAAATTTAATGTATAGAATTTAATATCTACCAAACATGGATTTTCTAGAGAATATTTTTTACAAAAGATTAATTTTCATATTTATGATTTAATTTACGAATCTATACATATAAAAAGTAATCAATTACTTTTTGAAGTTGGTGCCGAACTATCTTAAGTATAGTAAAATTGTGACATTATTGTAGCTATCACCATGAATAAAGTGATGATGGAAAATATGATGCAAAATTTAAAAATGCCCTATTTCTTCAGCAAATTATTTGTTTAATCATTATCGATTGTGAATGTTTGGCACCAACTTCAAAAAGTAATTGATTACTTTTTATATGTATAGATTCGTAAATTAAATCATAAATATGCAAATTAATCTTTTGTAAAAAATATTCTCTAGAAAATCCATGTTTGGTAGATATTAAATTCTATACATTAAATTTAACGTTTTTATGCCGATACATGATATCCGATGTGTGGTTATTGGATAACACTTCGTCATTAGAGAAGTTTAAAGAATTATTTAATTCTTTTTCGTGCTTTTTTTGAAGTCGGTTAATATTTTTTTTAAAGCTTATTTTATTTCCTACTTTTTAGTTATTCATACCGTAACACATAATTATCCGGATTTCAACATCTGCTGAATAAGTAAATAATTTGTCAAAGAAATTATAATTTACAAAAACTATTTATTAAACGAATAGTTTTTAATAAATTCTTTATGATTTCATTAAAATTATTGACTTTATTAGCATTTAATACTTCTGATATTTTCTTAAACAAGTACATTATATTCACAACAGCCTATAACAATTTATTTATTGATCACATACACCTGACTTGTGTGTTTGACATAAGGGGCCCGCTTATAAGTCATCGTTAATATACAAGGACGAAATAGCACAAGGACTTTGAGCTTTGAAGGGGGTGGGGGGTTCTAGATAGCACAAGGAAATTTACAACACCAGAGAATTACATATGGGAGCTCCACAAAGAATGTGCAACGGAGCCAGCGAGATTTGAACCCGCAGCCCAACTACGCTCTCAACCGATTAGCGGTGTGGTGCCTTATGATGTTATTACACGTAAAAATTGCATGCGACAAAAAATCGCCTGCAACTGTTCTATTTTCCGGCTACGACAGCCACCTTTTACGTTTTCCAAACATTTCATTGGCTGTTCGGGAAAAGGCTTTTCCATTGTCAGATTTCCAAGCATTTGATTGGCTGTTAGTGGCGTCTCGCTTCGTTTCAGGTGTCTTTGACGCTCCGACAGAAAAAGTTGCTTGCTTTCGAAGCGACTCCCCGGGAGACATAGGAATAACATGGAGACGCCTGGAATTTCAAGCGACTTTGACTCCTCGTGTAATAACACCATTAACCATTCAGCTACGGTCTACATTCAAGAATTATTTTTTGTAGGACTCCGTTGTCAAGAAGAAAAATGCAGACTATGTAGAAATATTTGTATTGACTCTTCAAGTATATTGACCAGGACCCAGATATATTTTTCGCTGTTAGCGAAATGAGATTGACCAATCAGAAGCTTGCCTTTTTGCGAACTTGTAATTTTTATAGAGTGTGTACTTTTAAATTTCAAAAATTCTTCTGTCAAATAAAACAAAATTTTCTGTACTAAAATACTGGCATCCAAAAAGTTGTAAACTTGTCAGGATTGAAAATGTGGTCCAGGGCCCACCGTGGCTGATTGGTCAAGGCATCACACTGCTAATCGCTTGAGAGCGTAGGTGACTGCGGGTTCGAATCCCGCTGGCTCCGTTGCAAACTTTTTGTGGAGCTCCTGGATGCAGGGATGTAGTGGAGGGTATACGGATGTATACGCCGTATACCCTCTGGAATTTTTTAAGGAACACCGTATACTCTCTGTTTCTCAAGAAAGCTGTAGTATATATACACCAGGGTATACCCTCTGCCTTGAGCGTATACCCTCTGCTTAGAACGTATACCCTCTGTTTTTTTACGACTACACCACTGCCTGGATGTAATTCTGCGGTGCTGTAAATTTCCTTGTGCTATCTCGTTCCTGTATATAGACGATGACTTATAAGCGTGCGTTTGACGCCAAGCACATAGGTCAGATATATTCAATAAACCAATCATGTGGTCCCATAATGGAGGATATTCCAAATATGGGTTCGAGGCCGAAAAAAGTCACGTGATACCGGTAATTTACCCAAGGAACTTCTAACTGATAAGAAGGGAAGATACTACTACTTTGCCTCATGAACCGTTTCATTGGCTAGCGGGGATTTACATTACACGTCTACGGAGCCTTCCCTTCTTTACGATAGAAGTTTTTACCTTGACCACGTGATGAAAATGTAGATGGAATATCCTCCATTCTACTTTATTCTTTTCCGATAATCTCCATCAATTTTTTCCTCATGTAAGGTGCCTCTATTTAAGAGTGGTGACATACAATGTTCAGACTCTGTTTATACATACGTGTTTGCCTATACTATGGCAAAACTAGACATTTTCTATTCCAGAACTTGGCGATCTTCGCTTGGACAAGTTTGATTATACGAGTGGAGGACAATTTAACAAGCATTAGTTTGGCAATAATGGCAAACTCCTCAAGATTCATGGCGATAACTTTTGTCTAGAATCTATCAATCAATAATTTTTTTCCGTATGTTACCATTCTCATACCAATACTCCCCATCTTTAGGCAGTAAATATGCATCAGAAATGAGCGTCAATGATTAGGTGTTTAGTCTGAATCTGATAACCGAAGACAATGCTGCTACACATAAGAAGGCACTTTTATGTGTACTGTATATGGAGGCACTTTGTAGTGTACCGACTAATAGAAACACTTTGCTAAACTCTGATGTATAAGGTCACTTTGCTATGGAGGATATTCCAAATATGGGTTCGAGGCTGAAAAAAGTCACGTGATACCGGTAATTTACCCAAGGAACTTCTAACTGATAAGAAGGGGAGATACTACTACTTCGCCTCATGAACCGTTTCATTGGCTAGCGGGGATTTACATTACACGTCGTCGGAGCCTTCCCTTCTTTACGATAGAAGTTTTTACCTTGACCACGTGATCAAAATGTAGATGGAATATCATCCATTGAATGGACTTTATTCCAAATCTGGGTTCGAGACTGAAAAAAGTCACGTGATACCGGTAATTTACCCAAAGAACTTCTAACTGATAAGAAAGGAGGCTACTACTGCTTTCCGCATGAACTGTTTCACTGGCTGTCGAGGGTTTTTCATTACGTCTACGGGGCCTTCCCTTGTTTACGCTAGAAGTTTTTACTTTGACCACGTGATCAAAACGCAGATGGAATATCCTCCATTGTAAGCTTTTCGATCCCCACTTTCGATGACGGTTAACATCGTTTTAGATATTTGGGTTTTTCATTATGCGGCATCTTTTCTGCACAAGATCTCGCACTTCGGAAAGTTACCGCATCCAGTAAACTATAAGGTCCGCATCAATACCTACGTACAACGAAATTGGGTGAGGAAAAGCTGACAATCCATCAATAAAGTTTAGGCGCGCCACACACCAGAGAGACATGCGACAATAATTGTGAGACATGAGGCAAATTCTGCTGTTCAAACCGGTTTTTTCTTTGTTAACAGGATGAAATTGTCGCAAGCCTCACGCTTTTTTGTTGCATGTCTCCCTGGTGTGTGGCGCGCCTTACACATCAGAGCGCGACAATGTGCTTTGAGAGAAACTTGTGCCCAAACTATAGCAAACTTAGGCATTTTCTATTATATAACTACAGCGTCCAGAATATATAGTGTGGAAATCGGCTATTCCAGTAATACTTTAAAAAAATGCTAAAATATTGGATCCCTTAAACCTCAAAGGATGCTAAAAACCAATGAGTCGATTAAAGCGATATCTGCAGTATATTTTCTAAAACTCCAAGATGATTTGATCTAGACACAGTAATAATACGATGTTTACTTTGAAATCTGAAAATATATCGCATATGTCGCGGCGATCGGCACCCTTGATTTCAGCGTCATTGCATATTTAAGGAATACAACTTTTTAGGCTGCTTGGATAGCAGATTTCTACACTATGTATTCTAGACGCTGTAATTTGGTCCAGCTTTAGATGCTGTCTAGCTGTAGATTGGAAGCATTTTTACAATGCCTACTGGGTACAGATCGTGAACCTTTCTCATTGTTTCCCCAGATTCAGATATCCAGAACATACTTACTTACTATCGCAGTAGTACAGCGTTTAGAATACAATGTGTGGAAATCGTCTATTCAAACAGCGCTAAAAAGTTGTACCCCTTAAACGTGCAATGATGCTGAAATCCAGGGAGCCGATCTTAGCGACATTTGCGATATATTTTCAAATTTCAAAGTAAACTTATCTTATTATTACAACGTCTAGACCAAATTGTCTTGGAGTTATAGAAAATATCCTGCAGATGTCGCTGTGATCGACTCATTGGATTTCAGCGTCGTTTGACATTTAAGGGATCCAATATTTTAGCAACTTTTTTAAGCATTACTGGGATAGCCGATTTCCACATTATATATTCTAGACTCTATAGCAGTAGTACTTAGAAAGTACTAAAATATTTTATCCCTTAAATGTAAAACGATGCTGAAATCCAAAAAGTCGATCGGAGCGACATCTGAGGATATTTTCTAAAACTCCAAGACAACTTGGTCTAGACGCTATTATAGTACAATGTTTACATTGATATTTGAATATATAACGCAGATGTCGCTGCGATCGG
This sequence comes from Maratus speciosus, assembly GCA_963932465.1. Taxonomy (NCBI): domain Eukaryota; kingdom Metazoa; phylum Arthropoda; class Arachnida; order Araneae; family Salticidae; genus Maratus; species Maratus speciosus. Next base: position 175,148,596 of record OZ010787.1, read on the forward strand.
CTCATTGGATTACAGCATCATTGCACATTTAAGGGATACAATTTTTTAGTGCTGTTTGGATAGCAGATTTACACACTATTTATTCTAGGCGTTGTACTTGTGCTCTGATACATAAGGAACTTTAAATGTTGATTTTCAACTTTTCGACACCGACTTCCGATATCGATTTGTGTCTATGTAGGCCTCCCGGTTTGGTGGATGACAGAATGGTCAGTATACACATAGATTTTTCGCTCTTAGCGAAACGAGATCGACCAATCAGAAGCCTGCATTTTTGCAAACAGCGAAAAGTTCGCAAAACTGCAGGCTTCTGATTGGTCAATCTTGTTTCACTACCAGCGAAAAATCTATCTGGATCTCGGCCCTTGTCTAACTAAGTTTTCGCATTTTGAAAGATCTCGTATCTCTGTAAGACTAACAGTATCAAAGATGAGCGCTTATAATCGGGCGACTGCTTCAAAAAGGATTTGAATTTTAAAGTTTTTATTTTTTTTTAAATTTCTAATCATCAGATTTTGATGAAATTGGAATGGGACCAAATGGGGGACTTACACATTCAAACAAAAAAAAATATCAAAATTGGTTCCTATTTAAGAAAGTCATGCGTGAACATGGGCAAAACATACATACAGGTCGAATTGGTAACCTCCTTCTTTTTGAAGTCGGTTAAAAAGTTACTAACTGGCAAGATTCGTTTTACAAAATAGTCTAAAACACCGATGACAGCCCACATCGCACCAGTAATGGCCCGTCCCTGCACTGGCGATGGACCACAGAAATCGTTCCTTTTAAGTTATCATTTTTGGCCGGCTTTGGCTCATTAGCCTTCTTAGCTTCTTTGTCGGCCTTCTCAGTTTATTTTACTTCCCGTTTTACCAATCTTTTTTAGGGTTTCGTTCATCTCACGAAACCCTATTCGTCTCGCTCCTTTGTCTGTCTGTCTGTCTGTCTGTCCGTCACAGAGCCCGTTCTCAGAAACTATACATGTTAGAGACTTGAAATTTTGGGTACTTATAGCTGAACACCTCACATCAAACAACAAATCATAAAATTTTGAAAAAGTTGGTAATTAACCGAATTACGGGCTAATTAATTTCTAAAATTAACCAATCCACCTTTTTAACGCAAATTCAAACGGACTTTATCGAAATCATCCGTGTTTCTCCTAAGGGTTGCCAGTAAAATCAGCCGAATGCACGGTTACCACGGAGGAAATTAAGCCGAAAAATGAAGTGGAGATTTTAAAGCGAAATCGTATATCAGAAAATATTGGTCCGAGAAATTTGTAAATGGAATAGACAGACGCAGAAAAAAATCTACTTTCATTTCGTATAAAGTTCACATTTCTGCGATGTGTATAAGTTAAAATATCCACTAAAAATCGATCGATAAAAATTTAATTTCTTTAATTGGAAAGACAAGGAAATAAAAAGATTTCAATTCGGCGGGAAAGCAGGTAGACATGACGACGCTGCGGTTTTCCATAATAGCATATTTTAATAGGAAATTTTAACTTTTTAAATATTGAATATTTTGATTAAATTTTTTGGCATCCCGATGTCAAATTTTTCGCTGATTTCATTGATACCCATATCTAAGTCCTATCTTAATTACAAGCTGAAATATTAATTATTATTTAATTAATCGGTTTATTGCTATCAAATGCGTCGATTAAAATGAAGAGACGCGCTTATTTAACCACGAATTAACTTAAATTAGGAAATCTAATAATTTGCCTGGGCTTATTGAACAGCGATATGAGATAAGTATAACTCATTCATCATCAGAAATTTTACTTCATACCACTATTTTCTAATAGTAATTTCAGGAAATATTTTGAATTATTGGTTAAGACCGCCACTCAGTCTGTTTGAAACTTTAAGATAGTTTATAACACATAGAAAAAAGTGTAAAAAAGAATGGAGTGTGATATTTCGAGGAGGGGGGGTGGAGCTAGAATTATTTTTAAAATCTTAGCGTTTGTTACCGCAGCAAATATTTTAAATTCTTGTTTATGACCGCCACCATCCCGACCCATCTATCTACGGAAAGATTGCGTAAAGGAGTTTCGTTCAGATATGCTTTTGTTAAGAATAGAGTACATTCCCTGGTGGTGGAATGTGGAACTAACATAACACGATTTTGTTAAAATTAGGAAATCTAACAAGTCGATCTGTTTGAAGCTTTAAGATATTTTATAACACATAAGATAAAGTGTAAGAAAGAATGACACGCGAAATTCCGGGGAGGGGGCGCTAGATTTCTATTTAAAAAATTAGCGTTTCTGACCGCTTTAGGTGACTTTTTGAGGGAGTCCTGAGATATATGCTACTTATTTAATATAAAATTGTCTAAAGTTTAGTTACCACTATTTCCTAATAGTAATTTCAGCAAATATCTTAATTTCTTATTAAGACCGCCACCACCTCGAGTAACATATCTACTTATAGGTTGTTTAACGGAGTTTCCTTCCGATACAGTTTTGTTAAGAATAGAGTGCGCTCCCTGGTGGTGGAATGTGGAACTAACATTTTTGTTAAAATTAGGAAATATAAGAAGGCGATCTGTTTGAAATTTTACGATAGTTTATAACACATTAGAAAAAGTTTATAAAAAATGGCGCGTGAAATTTCGGGAAGGTGGGGAGAGGGGTAGGGGCAAAATATTTCTTTTTTGTTTCATACCGTTTCAGGTGCGTTTTTTGATGGAGTCCTCAGATACATGCTACTTATACTTATTAAATATAAATATGTCAAAAGTTAAATTACCACTATTTCCGAATAGTAATTTCAACAATTATCTTAAATTCTTGCTGAAGACCACCACCCCCTCGAGTAACATATCTACTAATGGGTTGTGTAAAGGAGTTTCGTTCAGATACGCTTTTGTTAAGAATACAGTGCGCTCCCTGGTGGTGGAATGTAGAATTAACAGACCGCGATTTCATTTAAAGTAGGAAATCTAACAATTCAATCTGTTTTAAACTTTAAGATACTTTATAACACACGATAATAAATTATAAAGAAGAAGGGCGCGTCGCATTTCGAGGAGGGGGGGGGGGTTGAGGGAGGTGCGCGAACAAAATTAGGAAATATAACTGGACGATCTGTTTGAAACTTTAATATGGCTTATAAAACATAACATAAATTTTTAAAATCAGGCCGCGTCAAAAATCATGGTGACCATCTGCCCACTCCCCCCCAAGGGGGGCACTTTTCTAAATTTGGCAGATACCCGTCATGTGATATATCGTAGCATTTTGGGGGGGGGGGGCGAACAAAATTAGGAAATATAACAAGGCGAATATGTTTGAAACTTTAACATAGTTTAGGATGTGTTTGCCAAAATTTAGAAGGTATTCCATGGCGATGAATGTACTGGACGTTTTGAAAGAAAGTGTTTTGAAAGGAATATTAAACGAAACCCTTTGTGCGATGTATGATCACACTTACCCACTTGTTTCGGTTTTGCTCCGTTTGGATGGTCTTCTTTTTTCCAAACTTTTGCGTTTTGCAGCTCGTGCCATCTTTGCGATATCAGTACAAAAGACATTCTATTGGGCCTCCTATTACATTTCCTTACTGGACTCTGCCGCTATTCAAGGATTTCGTTTAACCAATGAGAGCGATTTTCAGATGTGAAGGGGAAAGGGTATGAATTTTCGGGCTTTGAAAAACTCTCTCGGTAGGTAGCTTTCTGCTCCTAACGAATAATCTCGAGATTCAAAAGAATATTTTCGAAGATGTCGTTAATTTAGCTCGTACTTGGTTTGAATGTAGTGATGTCCCCTGGTTATGTATCATCTTCCCTTGAATCCATTGCCTATTTCTGTAAGCCTAGTTTGAATGTTCTCTTTTTCCTCCAGACGCTTACACAAACGGCGTAAAACTTGCAACTCTTCACTTGGCTGTTGTTGAGTGTTTCTGCCTATCTTCACCACATTCTCACCGACGCACAGAGGGACAAAATCCCAAAAGAGCTGGCCAAAAGTCGAAAAATAAAGTTACTATTTAGGAAATTTTGACTATACAGATGGCTAGAATAATGTTTGGAGGGTCAGAATCTATATTTATAAAACGGTTTTCGTTTTGCTTTGGCAACCTGTATCATTTCAAAAGTGACGCTTGGAGGATTATCATCTGAGGCGAACAAAAAGAGCAAAACAAAGGTTCTTCTAAACACGTGCTACATTTTTCCATATCATCCGATTTTAATGCTTTAAAATAGATTCACACGATGATAGTGTGTACTTTTTTTGCCCATGTTACAAAAATTATATTAAATACATAAAATTTATTAATTTCATGATTATTTTTGATAATTTTTTTAAATAAATTATTTTTTTGCTTTAAAACATCAAAAAGTTTATAAGATCCACGGTGTTCTGCGATGACATATAATGGAAGCAATAGCCTGAAATATTATCTAATGAATCATGAAAAATTAGCTGCCAAAAACTGCCATTCTGCATTTCGTGCAGGTTTTTGCAACCACAAGTAAAAATATAATTTTTTTTACTCTCTTCAAAAGCTATGATATTTATTACTTTTCACTGTAATTTAGCTGGCAAACATTTTTGAAATTTTTAGATTATTCAGTTTTGTGATACATTATTATGTATTATATTACAAATAAGTATTATAATCATAAGCATAAGGGAATTTGATAAGCAAGATTAGTAACAAAAAAAAATGAAAAGAATTCTCTATCATTGATACGATAGAAATACATTTTCTTATCTTTATAGCTCATAATTTTGTATATTCTATCGTAATTAGAAGAATTATCTTGTCAATTGTAATCTTTGCTAGAGCATACTGCAGCACGTATTTTATTAATGCAAACGGAAATTATTAAGAATCTGACTTCCGAGAACATTAGCAATCTGAATTTTATTTCCAAGTGGGGATGTGATAGTACATCTGGTCAAATTACTTTTAAACAAAAATTTAGCGTTCATGATGGAAGAAATTAGGTTCAAAGAGCTTTTTCACTTCTGTAGTGCCACTAGAACTTAAGTGTTGCGAATAATTCAGAAATAGTTATCTGGAATAATTCGAGATCTTCATCCCTCGATTTTTTAGGCTCGTCAGAATCCATTTTTTGCACGAAAATACGGAAGCTACTGTCAGTGAAATGGATTATATTAGGGTACAGGAGAGTAAACTCATTCCTTTTAAAACAATCATTGATAGAAAATAAGTAGGCGTTAATTACAAACTAGCTTTAACGATGATTGATAGTAAACTTTTTATTGTCATTACTAGTAATTTGTCAACTTAACGTTCATACCAATATCAGGCAACTTCACACCAGTTTAATAATCTTGATGATATTTTCAAACTAAAAGTGAATGAAAATCATTTACAATTCAGAATGTCCACGTCACATGCCTGTATAAGATATTTTGAGTGTAGCTTGCATTTGGCATACAAACGGGATATAAAGGAATGGCAAATGTGCACTCCTGATGAGAAGAAAAAAATTAAAATTGCAAAACAAAATTTACAAAAAGGTTTCGTTTACAATTAGGAGTTCTCGTCGATAAATCAAAGCTCGGATTTGGAAGCACAAATGATTACAATATGCATAATGTCCATTATTTGAAAACGCAACTATTTCTGCTACCATAAGGAGCGTAGACGAAGATTTGATCAAACGATTCCACGTCATACGGACTAACGTCCATAGAACAGGCCCCACTCCAGAAGTGCACAAGCTTTTTCAAATAGCTCGCAACAATGTTGCATAAATCGTGATAGCAGCCATTAGGTTCCAATGGACTGATCGCCATGTGCGCATTCACGTATCAAGGTAACATACAAACAAAGGAAAATGAACCTGTTTAAGTAATCAAAGCCAATTCAAAGGGTCAAAAATTAAAGACCACAACAAGTCAACCCTTCAGCGGCAAGTTAGCAAAGTGACAAAACCTCAAATTTAGACATCCACCACTAATAGAATCATAAAAAAAACAACCTACGATAGAGACAAGCATCTCACGGTATGTGAGAATCGTATGGGAACGTCCATTCGTTACTCTTGTGATAATTAGAGCAAATTTTCATATATAATTCCAATTATTTTATTACAGAATATAAGTAAGATAAAAATTGATATAACCAGCTAAATACCACTGTGTTCCACACACAAACATATATCTAATTTATAACAAAAAAATACTTATGTATATATTAAATGACTCTTGTGACACTTTGGTCACAAGAGTAATAAAATTTTGATTGATTATATAGACAAGGGAAATGCTTTTTTTTTTACAAATTAGATATATATTAAATGGTGGAGCACAATAGTATTTTACTGGTTATATCACTTTTTATCTTAATTATATTTTATAGTAAAATAATTGCAAGTATTTGTAAAAAACCGCACGAATGGCCACAAGAGTAACAGTAAACGTTCCCATATATCTGATCAAGGAAAAAGAAAAGACCCACAAGAATATGTCAAAATATTAAAAAGAGAAAAACCACGACAGTGACCAAATACCAAGACAAGGAAACCTCCTCAGAAGAACAAGTCCACTGAGTGAGATAAGCATATTATACTAGACAAATATAATGAATTATAAAATTAAATGATAATTCAGATCAAACCCATCCCCCATAGCATATGTCTAAGTTACAACCTCAAGCAGCTAGCTCAATTAGAAATTAGTATATTAATCTCACTAGGTCAGCTCGTTAGTCTCCTATCAATTCCCTCCTAGCTAAGTAATAGTTGTCAATTCATAGTTAACTTGCCATAATATAATATAATAATAATAAATAAATAAATAAAATCCTGATTCTAACATTAGAAATGGTTAAAAATATAAATTCATTTTAAATAGCCAGGCAATATTTAAGTAATCTAAAGTAAATTACTCTAGTTAGTTTAATGTGGCCTAGTGCTATAGGATAATATTAAAACAATATATATAATAAATGACAGTTAAGTAAATAGCTATAAGTATGTTTTAAGTGTAATAATATATACAGTCGTGGAAAAAAAAATTAAACACTCCCTACTAACTTTTTAACAAATTATCGTAGAAGAAAGTTACTAGTACCGGACAGTTAGAAATAAAGTCTACTTTTAAATGATGTATATAAAATTTGCTTAGGGGGCTATCTACATATTAAAAAGAACCCAAACCTCATTTTTTTCAATGGCAATACCCAATTTTAACGAGATATTTCAAATCTTCGGTTCAAACTATGCCCAGACACCAAATTTCAAGTCATTTGAATGATAAGTTTTTGAATTATAAACATTCAAAATTTAGTGCTTCTAATGTTAAATTACATTTTCATATATTTATTTATATCTCCTGAAATTATCCTCCTACTGTGCTAATTTTTTGTGTAGCAATAATACTAATGTGCCCAAACATAAATACGCTGAATTTGCAATTTTTATAATTTTATGATATGAATTATGAACTATGAAATTAATATTCGAAAAAATTATGAATTGCAACCTACAATTTTTTTGATGGATTTAGATTTATTAAGTCCTGCTTTATGAAAATCCGAAATTTCGCATTTTTCTTCCAAATAGTTTTCAAATTATTCTTAAAAAACGGCAAAATAATGGTTTAAGGGGCCATCTATGATAGAAGTGAGTAGATATTTTGAAATTTCTTCTGCTGTCCCGTTGTCTAACAGGCTTCATTGACTGCTTAAGGTGCCTTGATCAAGAAGGAGGCTCTCTCGGTTAACAATCGACTACGGAAATTCAATTTGGATACAGCCCTTAAAATACGCACGTTTTATAATAATTAATTTCTCGGAAACTTACGGTACGAATTGCATAAAAATTGGTTTTTAGGCTAATTGAAAGGTGTAGAGTTCATTTATGCTGTCAGAATTGGGTATTGTTATTGAAAAAAATGAATTTATAGTTTGTTTTAATATGTCGATGGCCTCCTAAGCAAAATTTATATACACCATTTAAAAGTAGACTTTATTTCCAATCGTTCGGTACCGGTAACTTTCTTCTACGATAATTTGTTGAGGAGTTAGTAGGGGTGTTTACTTTTTTTTCCACGACTGTACAAGCTAACCCCTTTCAGGATTTTCTTTTACTGCAGCCTCTTTACTATTCGTAGTTGCACATAGGCTATAGCCTGCACAAGCTACCGGACCCTCTCCAGTGGGAAGTCTACGGAGCCAGATTCTACGCGGTGGGGTACGGTAGATAGGTGGGGTCTCATGCCCCTTGCCTAGCATTTCGGCCCCAAATTAACTTTCGGTGCAACTTGTCTATCTGCAGCGCTCCATTTTTTTTTTTGCCTCCCCCTCCCCCTCCAAAATCCAATTTCTTACGACAAGTCTGCACCAACAATTCGGCTTCTAAACCCCAGGTCATTCAGAAGTAGTTCGGGTAGCGGTGGCCCAGTTGGCAGAGCATCGAATCCGAAGCTCAGGCCGCGGGATCGAGGCCTACTGCTGGCTATAATCCGCCATGTACGTTAATGGCGCCTGGTGCATGTAAAATCCGTCGTGGGGGCACAGTTCTCCAAGCTACCTGTGAATTATACTTCTGGAGGTGCCTTGCCAGGTGAAGGTCTCGTCATCTGATCAAGGTTCTAAATTACGAGACCAACTTGAGTAGCAATGTGCAGGTGCCAAACAACAGGTTATAGCGTTAAGTAACCGGCGAAACAAAGTATACACAAACTAGCAGTAGGAACTGCAGATAGGAAGACGATCGAGGCAATGATGTCAGGTTTATTGCCGATTCGCAGCGATTAGGCGATCTTTCGCTCCGATGCCAGGTACTAAACCCTTTAAGCTGGGGCATCCAGGCAGGTACGGGCCTGGTCATCGGTTAGAAAGGAAGAAAGTAATTTCTTAACAATCATTTGACCAATTTCGTGGATTATTGCTCACAAACAGCTTGTAAATTCTTCGAATTATATTCCTAGTTCTATATGCCAACTTCAGTGCACAAACTACTTATTCATGGCACCAGAAATAATAGCTTCCTCATTATTGCCTGTTAGGAAAATGTCGGGAGACGCTCAAGAATCTTGCAACCAAATGATCAAAAGGTGTCGATAAGATTTCTTCCTAAAATGTAGTAGGACGTAAACAATGGAAGATTTTTTGCGAATTTTAATGTTATCAGATCCCTTCATTTAAAGCTTTCGTAAATTACCAACGAAGAAACTAATATCCTTGCCCCTAGAGGCACAGAAACTTTTGTAAAATATTTCGACACCTCCCCATCTGAAGAGTCTACTTAGTATGCTACAGATGATTCAGAAGTTGAATTTTAGAATAGCCTTTCTTTTTATGCTAATAATATATAGAAATTAAACCTTGTAGTATTTTATTTTTCGTTAATGTATTTAATTGTATTTCACAAATAAAAATTCTTCGTTTAATTTCGATTAAAACATCTTAGTTCCTTGAAAACACCTTGTAACGTTTAGCCTCGAAACTTTTTAATTTCGAAACTCGAAGGGAAAGGGATCATCCTGAAATTGAAATGCTCTGTTATCCTGCCCGAGCGGCGCCTTAATTTGTTCTCTTAACGTAATAAAACCTGACAGAAGCGTGGCTCCATAAAGAGTTTCGTATAAAACCTCACACTGGTGGAACTCTCTGACTTTCATCCCCCAATATTATTGGATTAATTTGAAGAAGAAACATATAATGAGGATTGTGGTGAGTGAGTTTTTTATTTTATTAATTGTATTCTTTTGATGTAAAACTTAGGCAGTAACTCGTGGTAATACAAGTTCTAATAGTACTGTGAAAGTGTAAAATTGAAATCTTAAGTAGTATGTATTTAATTCTATTTAAAGGGTAATATTGGTGAATGTATATAATTGGTCAAGACCTCTGGTCATGAATATATATATGTCAAAGTAATGTTAAATGTAATTTTAACCTTTATGTAGCTCCAAATACAATTCTTGTATAAAATTTAACGCTGCTAGTTTTCATAATTACGAAGGTGTACACTAAATGTTTTATATATCAAAGTAATATTAATTTAAGATTTAACCTTTATGTAACTCCACATAGTATACTTTTGTAAAATTTAACTCTGTTAGTTTTCATAGTTGCAAAGGTGTACACTGAATGTTTTGTTGTCATTTTTGTGTTATATCGGAGTAGTCCGATGCAAATAGAGTAATGTGAAACAAAAAAAATTAAGTTAAAACCAACCTTTATCCAAATCCAAATAAATATACTTTTGTTAAGCTTCACTCGGTTCCTTTTTTTTTTTTTTTTTTTTTTTGTTACAAAAGTGTACACTTCTTTAATTCATCTAAGACTTTAGTGAAGTATAGTGAGAGATAGATAGTCAGTCCTTTTACACCATATTATATTAATACTTAAATTCTATATTCATGGTAATTTCATTTCCTGTGACTCTAATTATCATAACAAAACCCGATTTTTCTTATGAAAAGAGTTTAATTTTATTTCAAAGATATACGATCTAATTTGGTTGCTTCAAAATGGATCTTGGCATCCTTGTTCATCACTTTACTCTTTCGGCTCCTTCTAGCTCAAAATTTACTAAAGAACTGCGAAGAGGGGTGTCAGGTACTCATTGAAGTATAGCGAGTTCCTCCTGTAACTTCATTCTAGTTTTCTATGCTTATTATATTACATTGGAACATATATAGTATTTTATTTACTTGGTTTGACCTCAAAAATTCTTATTGTTGATTTCATTACAGTGGTTTCTGTTTTCTGTTTTTGGGCATCTTTTGGTATTCGTGTAATCAATAAGTATATTATTTTAAAGGGGAAGCATTGTTCATTTAAATACAGGAGAAACTTGCAACATTTTATATAAATCTAATTGTTTTTATTTTTAATTCGCCATTATTTTAAAATTTAATTTTTGAATCGTACTTAGCATCCTCAAAACTACCTGTATACGAAATTTCATAGAAATGGAATAACTTTCAAAGCATTTTAAATTTAATTCCGCCATATTGGATCCGCCATTTTGTATTTTGCAGTTTTAATTCTAGAATCGAGATCAACATACTGAAAAACACCTGTGTGCGAAATTTCGTGGCATTTAAATAACGTTTTAATATTTTGGCCAGTTTTTCGGGATTTTGCCCCACTGTGCGACTACTAGATGGAACTCTTCAACCGATAGATTTTGCAGATTTCGTGACGTTCAAAGACCAAGGCTGCGGATTCGGAGTCAGATCCATTTTTGAGCAAAAGAGTCGGAGTTGCTTAAAAACAAGCCGACTCCAATTCTAACTCCTGATTTTTTTGTTAGACATTTTAAAGTGAAATTAAACTAATTATATCTAATTTTAAATCTATAAAATGAATTAATGTTATTTATGGACTATATCAGCCTACTCATGTTAAAGATGACAGATTTACTGTGCTGTACAAATTAGATACAGGGATAGGTACAGGATACCCCAAGTACAGAGTAGATGAAAACTGCTTTAATTCATAACTGTAGTAAATATTTTAGATTTAGTATATGAGTACTTGTCCTCGTATTTTTGGGTTTTGTGGATAGAACCCGAGCTACAAAGGTATGGAAGGATCCAAGGCCCAGAAAATGAAGGCATTTTTTCAAACAGGCCGTGTAAGTAGAATTAAGACAATTTATGTTAATGGGCAGGAACAGACTGATAAAAAAATTGAGCAAGCTGACAAGCTCAATCTAAAAAAAATCACAAAATCAAACTACGCCGATAAAATAGGAACAATTTACAATAGGCAATAGGCATGATCTGGGTGAGAATAAATATAAAAGCACGGTAATTGTAATTCTTTTTTTCTGAATCGGCGGTACGCAAAATAACGTTAAAATAGTGAAATTTCGTTATCTTTCAGCTTTTGAATTTTGGATTTTTCAGGTCTCCAGGACCCGAAATAAAGCCAAAATTGTAAACTTAATTCAAAAAATGCAATTTTTTTTACTATTTCATTAAAATCCTCAGGATCTGAATTATTTCCAAAATAATAAAGTTTTCATTTTTATTATTCCTCCTTTCCACATAAGATTTTCGAGTCTGGGGGACACAGCAAAATAGCAACTATTGTAACGATTTCGCTTTTTCTTCTCAGTCCGCAGGTCCAAAATAGTAAAATTTCTATTTTGTGTTCTTTAGACTTCGATAGTTGGATTTTTCGGGTTAGCGGGCGCGAAATTATAAAACTAATAAAGCGGAAAATATATTTTTATATTTTTTTCGAAGGCCTAAAAATATAATCAATGCCGAAATAGAGAGATTATAGCTTTATTTTTCTTATATTCCATAATTATCTTAACCAACAGGCAACACTAGTACCCCACCCCGAGTACTAGTGTTACCAGCCACGAGTCGGAATAGGAGTCGGAGTCGGCCATTTTTCTCACCGACTCCGCAGCCCTGCTTGTTACAAGTGATAGTAATTGCAACATTGTTGACGATGCGATCCTTGTTCACTGAGTAGTCTACAGAATTTTGCATCGAACGGATAAAGTCCGCTCTGAAACCATTTTTATTAGGGTTCCGTACTTAAATTAAAAACGGAACCTTTATAAGATCACTCCCGTATCTGTCTGTCACAGCCATTTTACTCGTAAACTATGGAACGTGGAAAGTTCAAATTGGGGGAAGTAATAAAGACCATTGACCCACCTATTTACAGATTATTAAACATTCTCAAATATATTTAGGAAACATGTAGAGGGACTAATTAAGTTACTTGAAAGAAAAATCTTTCCTTTGTATATCTTGTGGGGGTATCGTATGAAAGCTTTCATAACGCTGAACTCAAAAATACATTTCTTTTAATTTTAGGTATTATATTTTCAGAGATATCGTCGAAAATGTAGTGCAAAAATATGTCCCCCATCTATTTCCGAATCTACCGAAACTAAAATTATGAAAAAATTAGAGGTAGTAGACGTTAATTTAAACCTTGCAGAAAAATTATAGCGGTGACCCTAGCCTTTTCACCGCCGCGAACTGATATATCCGTTCACTAAGCTGCAGGTTTTGCTGCAATAGAAGCATTATTTAAATTTATATAATTAGACAGATATAATCCAGTTTTAAGAAATTATTTTATGATTCATACGCTTAAGGCTTATATGCCTATATGTAATAAGAAATATATATATCATGTTGGGAAAAATATATTTATTTAGCGTTTAAAAAAAATCACAGAGAAAACAACATTACATTTTTGCCCTTTTGCTCGGCGGTCAGTGGGTTTTAAGTCACATAGTATTTCAAAAAAGCGCAATTTTCCATTAAGAACAAATTTCGATTTGCGGGAATTCTGAAAAGATATTGAGGAGCACTGGAGGTACCTATCGTAGCAGAAGTATAAAAGCATTGTTGATTGGAACGATTGGAAATAAAGTCTACTTTTAAATGATGTATACAAAAGTTGCTTAGGGGGGCATCTACATATTAAAATTAATTCAAACATCTTTTTTTCAATGGCAATACCCAATTTCAACAAGATATTTCAAATCTTTGGTTCAAACTATGCCTAGGCTCTAAATTTTAAGTCATTTCAATAAGTTTTTGAATTATAAACATTCAAAATTTAGTGCTTCTAATGTTAAATTACATTTTCATATTTTTATTTATATCTCCTGAAATTTTGCTCCTAATGTGCTAATTTTTTGTGTAGCAATAATACTAAAATACCCAAACATAAATACGCTGAATTTGCAATTTTTATAATTTTATGGTATAAATTATGAATTATGAAATTAATATTCGAAAAAATTATGAATTGTAACCTACAATTTTTTGATGGATTTAGATTTATTAAGTCCTGCTTTATGGAAATCTAAAATTTCACATTTTTCTTCCATGTAGTTTTCAAATTATGCTTACAAAACGGCAAAATGATGGTTTAAGGGGCCGTCTATGATTAGATATTTTGATTTTTATGCTATTCTGTAATCTAGCAGGCTTCATTGACTACGTGAGTTGCGCTGATGGTGCCTTGATCAAGAAGAGGGCTCTCTCGGCTAACAATCGAGTACTGAACTTCAATTTGGATACAGTCCTTAAAATACGCTCGTTTTAAAATAATTAATTTCTCGGAAAATTATTGTACGAATTGCATAAAAATTTGTTTTTAGGCTAATTGAAGGGTGTAGAGTTCATTTATGCTGTCAGAATTGTATACTGCTATTGAAAAAAACAAAGTTATGGTTCGTTTTAATATGAAGATGCCCCCCTAAGCAAATTTTATATACATCATTTAAAGGTAGACTTTATTTCCAATCGTTCGGTACCAGTAACTTTCTTCTGCGATAATTTGTTAAGGAGTTAGTAGGTGGTGTTTACTTTTTTTTTACGACTGTATCATCGGCTTTTAAAACGTAGATAACAACTTTTAATGATATATTTGTATAATGTAACGCCCAGTAGCAATATAAAAGCAATAAACGTCAAATTGTTAAAAACGTACTAATTTAATTTGACTTAATCACATAAATAGCATGGGATTCGAAACTAGTTTATATTGAGTGGATTTCTCAACACACCTCCAGTGTTTTTAAAAGTTAATTAAAAACCTATCTGGAAAAACGCAGCACGGTCCAAGGCATCGTTGCAAAATTGCGACCTCCTTTCAAAGCGCGCTTAGCGCAATGCCAAGTTTAAATTTGAGCAAGAGTCTTGTTTTAGTTACACTGTAAAAAGAAAAGGTTATTACTACGCTGAATTTAGATTTATGAAATCCCAAGTGAAGCTTGAATAATCACTACTTTTATTCTCAGTACTGAATTAAGTTCATCATAAACAGATTAGGATAAGATTAAAAAAGTGTTATACAGAATAGCAATATTTCAGGGTATTTAGGCTTCCATATCTCCGAACTTTTATGGTACACCCATTCATACTTTTCTAGTATATACAGCTATACCCAACCCTACGTTGTATAGCTTTTTACAAAGTCTTATTATTCTTTAAGCAGCGATTTTTTTAATAACACAGTTAATAATACATATATTTATTGTACGGAACCCTCTCAGCGCCAGTAGTACTCGCACTTGACCGTTTATTACCATCGTCATGTCGTCTTCTAGCTCGATTTTCATGACTGGGTTATGATCACTTTAATTACAGCTTCATATGGATGGTTTTTGTGCTAGCGAAGAAGGGCTTTGCACTACTGAGTTTTAAGCGGGAAAAAAGCAGCACCGAAGCAGGTTTGAAGTATGTGGATAGAGTTTTGTTATAAAAATATAAAAATTATCTGTAAAGGTTTCAAAAGTTCTCTTGTTTCACAATTAAAATGCGTTTTGTGCCTGCCCACCAACAAAATTACAAGCGGTTGAACATCACTCTTCTTTAGAAAGAAAACTAAAAGCATTTCCTTTCTTTTTCATTTGTGTAGTCATCCAAAGGTCGCTTTTTCTACCGTGCCCCATGATCGTAAAACTCTCTGAATCACTTGTACGCGATTTTTTTCAAAATTTTAAATGATAATAGGTTCCACTGATATTCCACAAGCCTCGATTTCAAAGGAATTCCTGATGCCCTTCCCTTCCAAAACCCTGGATATCTCAGGTAAAAGAGTGAAGTTCGTTTCGTCAGTGTTGGAGATTCTTTGGATCCAGTAAGGCTCCGAAAACTTTTCTTCCTTAACCCATTCAGTAATTCCCTGGATCCATTTACGAATGTCCTTTTTGCTAGCATTTCCACTGACTTTTGTAAGACTTCCGGTAGTCGCTGTGCGATGTCAGGGCGTCAGCGCAAGAAAAGCCAAGTTACCATTTTCTGCCTGATTGAAAATCACTCTCCTTATCCCATTCCACGGGCTAGCAGAATGATGAAGGTGAGAGAATTTTCGACAACGGTACACAACACAAACGCACATAGTCTTAATTAGCAGTGTTACATCAAAATTTCAAACATAAAAAAGCTCTTTTTAACATGTGCAACTTTCAGAAACTAAAATCAACAACAGAAATGGTTAAAATCTTACATTTGGAAATAATTTTTTGTAGTTCAGGTCGTTTCTCTAGAAACGCCTTGACGCCTAGAACACCGTGGTGGTGGTGGGGAAAACATTTAATTTTTTTCCCTGTATGTTTTAATTTTTGATACCACACATGAGGCAGTAAGAGAGCAAATAGTGCACACAACCTTTCGCATAAGTTCGGAAAGCTCGAACGGACGTAAAGACGGACGTTTTAATATGACTTCCGCGCCGCGCTACCAACTGTACAGTACGAACTCTGAGACACGTCGTGCCGACGGTCACCATAAGGGTCCGTTTATTTACTTTACCAAATGGAAAATCATAAATATTTCAACAGGCACTTCTTTTCAAAGTGTTATGTGGTCTTTAACAAAAGAAAGAAGTATCGACAAAAGATGGAGGCGGAGATGTAAACGACGTCCGCTGGTGACATCTGACCTCTAAACATCCTACGACAGTCGTAAAACATGAAAGGGAGCGCCTAACCACATAAAACGTACTGACGTGAAGAAAAGCAGTCTGTCTGGACCTTAATAGTCGCCTGTGTAGTCAGAATGGTAAACTAAAAGAACATGTGGTCGCGGTTATGGTTTACTCGATAAACTCGCTACGCCTGTTTGAGCATTTATATTGCAAACAAACGATACAATTTCATGCGTCAATGTCAGGAATCTTATAAACCAATCCGCATATCAATATTTCTGTTTACCTACCGTAATTTTATAATGCTCAATATGGATAAATGCTTTTTTGAGCTAAAAAAGTAGTCAAAGGTGCTATTTGTTTAGAACAGAACGTCGCGAGTATAGAGAGTACGGCGTGATGTGAATAATAACAACAGAAATAAGCTAATATGAATTTGTACTCAAATAATTTAGTTCAAATGTGCGAAAGAAATAGGTGTACTCGATAACAATTACTTTATTTAACGCCAACACACAACGAAAAATTATTAAATACCATTGTGGCCCATCACTGCTGCGACCGTAAAAAACCGGCACCAGTAATGGCCCACCCTACTAGCTGTCTTAATAAAGATTATTTTGAAAATACCAATATTAGGTTAATTCCTTACACTTTATAGAATTCATTACATGTCACTTTCTTTTGTAAACGTTCCATAAAACTTTTGACCACCACATGAAGTCGAACTTTTCTCTTTAAAAATCTTGCAAGCAAATCACGGCTGAAGGAGGAAAAAAAGACAAGCTTCAACGGGAACAGCCTATTCTCATGTGATGTGTGATAATTTATCGAAACAAAGGCATAATCTAACAGTCGAAAGACCATTATATCTCTCCCTTATTTTCGTTCAGTTTGAATGTTGCTGTTTTTTCCTCTAGCATTGTTGAAATATTAAATGAACCATCACTGGTATATAGGTCATCATAGGTGATTTTACCCTACTATGATTTATGTTTTCCTGCATTTTCTTTTTTTACTTTGTATAATTAGGTCCTTGTGGGTACACTGTGAGATGTATCATGTGATATGTATCATGTTGTCGTTTATATGAACACCATCACTATATAGTGAGATAATATTGTTGGAAGTTTACAATAATTTGAATAATGACGTCCTTCGTTGCTTGTCAACAACTGTGGTCGCTAAATTTAGGGTAAAAAATAATTCGTCTGAACTACAGCCAACTAAATTTTAATGTGCTAATTTCATTAGATGAAAGTTTGTTTGTTTCATTTTTTAAACTTATAGATATCCGATATGCATGCAAATATTGCATTTCTTATGCAATCCTTGCGTTTGAAAATGTTTAAAATGAACCAGAATTGGTTGAAAATTTCAAACCATAATGAAATGGATTAACATTGCTGAGATGCACTACAAGATGCTTACTATAGAATATGGAGAGCATATAATTTATTTGTTCATTTACAAACGATAATACTGCTGGAGTACTAACTTATGAGTGATAATCGCTGGAAGTACGTATTCAGATGCGGTATGCCTTTTCAAGCTTAACCAAATTTTAGTATATTATGTGGTTTATAGACGTCTGTATCTAAAACTCTAGACTTCACCAAACAATTCGTAGACATTCGTCCAAGGGTGTGAATTGTTTAGCGATGTTTTTCAATTGTGTTACGCATTTTACCGCTGAACTATATTTAGTATACATATTTTTGTAGACTATAAATAAATTCATATACAAAGTCCGCAAAAAATGGATATATTGCCGTATATGTATGGTAATTGCTGGAAGTGCGTTTTTAGTTGTATTATGCGTTTTCTTGCTCAATGGAAGTTTAGCTTAATATATTGAATGCATGATAATATGCATATCATACACAGGGTTGAACGCAAAACTTTAAGTTATGTACCACGTGCGGTAATTGCTGAAAGTAAATTTGCAAATGTATTATGCATTTTCTAGCTAAATTAAATTTTAGAAAATCATGTGGTGTGTCTACAGATCTCAAATCCTACCGACTATGGGTGCTAATTGCGGAAATTGAGCGTGTAAACAGTGTTAGCCATTTTCAAATTTGTTTCTTTAGATCGTCTTTTAACTTATTAAATAGTGACGTTTTATTATAGTATTCTGTAAGTGTTGAAAAATGTTTCAAAATCTCTGGGGCATGCATGATTTTTTTCTTCTTTTAAACGTTTATACTAAATTTTTCTTATCAGTATAAAGTATACAGTTACTATTTATTCATTTATTTACTTTTTTAACGTTTTTTACAACTGAAAATCATTTCTGTTTAAGCTGATGTTATTAAATATGTTTAACATGTTATTTGTGTTATTACATTCTGTTTACTTTGATGCTGTTAAAATGTAATTTAGTCACAGACAAATTTTCCTTGCATTAAGAATATCGTTTATTTCTTGCCTGAGATCGACTATACATGGAATACATGTACGTTTTTCTCCCGATCTTTTAATATTATTGGAAAAGTAGACATTTTTTTAAGATATTCGATATCGAAGGCAGGATTCTGAACCTCTTCAGTGGAAGGAATAGTATAAGCCATGATTCCCGCCAAGATACTGTGCACAGTGGAGTATTTGACCCGAAATCCTGGTCAAAAATATTTTTCGATGGAAATACAGTCCGATTGGCTTGAAATTCTTAGATGTTATTTGGGTATCACTATGACATGTTTGGTATTGTAAATGAAGTCTATAGCAATTACGGTTAATTTACAGAGACACCCAAAAGAATTCCCTTACATTATAGTCTATGGGGAAAAATCGTTTGCTCTGTATTTTAATAATATCACACTTTTAAACGTGTTGAAATTTATATACATCACTGAGGTGTACTAAGGCACTTATTGTAGAATATGGTATGCATAGAATATATTGTTCATTTATAGGGACACACAAAAGAATATGACTGAAGAATAAATTTAACTATTGAAGTCTATGACCAATAATTGCTGGAAGTGCGGTTGTAGTTGTAATAGGCGTTTTAAAATAGAACAATTTTTTTTAAAATATTACTTGGTGTGGATACATTCTATAGATCATATACAGGGCTGCACAAAAGTTCTTAAATACATTTCCGTTTATTCACGGAAATGACTGAATGGCCATTTTTAACTGTGCGTTTCACTGAACTAACTTTTAGCATACTATGAAGTATACATACAAATACATAGCTTAGTTTAATATTTTATATCGTAAAAGCTGACGAAATGTAAGTAAGATTTTAACACTTCACATAATAATAAATATACATTTTATAAATATTTTGACAATTAAAAGAAAAAGAGTCATCGTTTAAGACGAGCACAAAGAAAAAAAGAAGTTAAAATATTAATTTACTAAGTAGATATTTTAAAAATGCGAATAAATTACATGTCCATTGACCTAACATTACCAAAGGGAGTTTGGAAGTTGAGCGACTCGTAACCTTAACTATTTACTGTTTTCAAGAGGAAAGTAATTGTTGATAGGTTTGTCTTATTCACTATTAATATTTAATTAAATATTTTTTAATTTTGCTATATAAAAAACTTATTATTTACATTGAATAATGCTTATTACATTTAAATTACATTTAATAATTATTGCATTTAATTTATGTTTAATAGTGTTATATTTAATAGTAGGTTCTGTAAAGTGGAGTCTATATAGTATAGATTGGTAGTTTTTGAATGTATTTAATATATTACCAACTTCAAAATTATTCTTCAGAACTATTCTTCATCTTCTTCATCACTCTCTTCTTGGTTTTATCGGACTACCATCAAACCTTGCTGGAAGAAGAAGTTGTAGGGCTTCGCTACTGTATGGCTTGCTCTTTTTAGTTGATAAACGGAGTTATTAGAAAATATGAAGTTGCTTATATTCACGTACATTATATAAGGAAAATTTTAATTAAATTTTCTTGGTGTCGTTTGTCAGTTTTTGAATTAAAATTAGGTGTCGCTTTTTAAGGACACCGCCCTCGAAATGGTTAATTCCCTATTTTCTCTACTTATGTTACACACATGAGCCCCAAGAACTAATTAGGGAACCCTTTTTTAATAAATAAGTATATACAATTTGTAGGCGATCGGATATTTCTATCAAAAGATATAGAGTTTCGTGCGTATGTACGTACCTACATGCGTACATATGTACGTACTTTCATACGTACATACATACAGACAGAATATGTAGGGGAAAAGCTCTCCGGTAATATCCTGTGAGCTAAAAACCTGCAATACGACAGTAAATATACAGTTCTAATCTCTTCAGTTCGGTGGTCGCAAAACAAAGCATTTAAATAATCATCCCGAAAAAGAAATTTATAAAAACATGGCAGTAATATGCGGAAGATTTTTTTTACAGAAATTGACACTTAAGACTATAACTAATACGATTATAATTCAAACATGGCCGGGCAAAGCGCAGCACATATTTAAAAACTTTTCGATATGTATAAGTTAGAGCCAAAAACGCTTTAAAAATAACCCTTTTACACATTTAATGTTTTTTTATTACATTAAAAACGAAACTATTTAAATTAACACATAGTTTAACACTAAGCTCTGACCTTTGTTAAACATGTAAGCCCTGTTTAGTTTCAATTCAACAATTCATTGGGGCACAAAAAAATTATATTTAAACATAACAGCAATGCCAAAAAACAACAAAAAACCACGTCTTCTCAGGAAGAAACCTCCTCTTCAGCTGAGGCCAGGAGCCACCGGATATAACTCAGGTTCCTAAAATAGACATAGATTGATGCACCAACTAGTTAGCTATTAAAAAAATGTGATTTTTACAATTGTTGACGAAATTTTAATCTTTGCATTTTTGGCCAGGTTTTTGGGTTAGGTTTTGCCGCCAGGTTTTTAATATCCTGCGTGAGGTGTATCTTTCTTTAGATCTCATGGTATTTTATTTTATTTTATTTCCTGATGCGCTATTAGGTGCTAAATTTTGTCATTTTAGGCTTAATGCCGACAAAATTGGATAAAATAACGCATCTTCTGTATGAATTAACCATCAACCCCATCTGATGATTCTGTGGGTTATTCGTAGTTTCTTATTTTGCATACTGGATTCCTATGTTCATATCTTGTTCATCTTTAGAATATTACCATTTGTACATATATTTGTGATTTCATCTTTATTATATATACATATATATAATATTGCTACTTGTTCAAGATGTAATAGGGTCACTGCAATTATCTTGCTTGGTATGTCTTTAAATTTAATTCTTTCTTTAAATTGTTCATTATTACGGATCTTGTATTGATTAATATTTTTATTTAATTTAATTTACCTGTCATGGTAAATTTTTGCTTTTATTGGTGTTTGGTCGATCGGGTACATAAAGAATCTAATTTTTAGCTTATGCTGGATTCTTTTACAGAAATCGACTATGCTGTTGCTTATATTGGTGTTTCATGTACCCTTGATGAAATGAAATGCTATATAAGCTTCCGGCTCCATCCTTCCATTTAATCTATTATTTGTTTACAATATGTCTTTTAAACATATGTAAGAATCATAACTTGTTCAACATTATTTAGCTGGTTTTTTGTTTCATGTGTCTTTAATAGATTTTTTTTTTCAAAATTTGGTGTTTATTTATATGTTAATATGGATTAATCGTATGCAATGTGCTAGTCAATTGGTGGATTTTGCTTAATTAGTATTACTTGTATAGGGTTCCATATGTATTTTGTATAATGTTTCAGTTATAATTTGCTGTTAAATTTATTAATTTATTGAATTAATTATTGTAATTGGAAATAGATGATGATTTGTAATTATATTATGGCTATATATATATATATATATAAGTCATATTTGAACGGTGGGCGGTTTTGGGGTCCGGGGGCCATGATCGGTGAAAATATGCAAAACTTTTCCGGAAGTTCTTTCGTCCGGACGGCTGCAATAGGTAGCTTTTTTTTTGTAATGAAAACTACCTAAAATATTTCCATAACGAGGCTGTAATTAATTGAAAAGCAATAAATCTTGTTTTGTTTAAAGTTAAAATATTTTTGTTAAACAATTTTGCAATGAAAATTACAATTAAAATTATAATTAATTTTAAATTGTAAGATACAAATAAAATTACATTTAATTTAAAAATTATAGTCTTGCTTATAAGTATCTCACACTGCTGATATACAAATATTATTGCATTTTACAAAGAATAATTAACTGTAATTTTCATCCCAAGATCAGCAATACTTAGAATTTAAATTAAACAAAATGTCTTATCTTTCAATTAATTACGCTCTCGATATGAAAACATTTTTGTATTTTAAAGCGGAAATATTTCCGTCTAACAATATTTACTGTTTGAATTAAATCGAACTTTGATACAATTTTATTAGATAATTTTTGCATCTTACAATGTAAAATATTCTCATTTAACATTGCGTCCTAGCTGTGAAAATTCTACCATTTAAAACGTCTCATTAACCCTAGAATGCTACCCTTTGAAAAACTTACGGGAATGATAACCCTTCGTCTCCCAGACGAAAAGTAGGTGGGCGTGCTTAAAATCAAATTCAAAAGCTAGTTAGAATAAAATAATACTTACTGCAGATGACTTTATCGCACTCGATCTTCAATTAAGCAATAAAGTATGATTTATTAATTTTCAAAGAAATAATTTAGCATATTAGTGTGATGTCACCACGCATTGCACATGAACACGTTAGACACATGTTGCACGTCATTTTGCGCAAATTGTAACAGCAGAATGCACAAATTTTCCTTTTTTAAAATTCAGATTGTCTGTGTTGTTGAATGTTCATATCCAATTTTAAAATTTCCCTTATAATTGACCTTGTTAATCGGGGAAAAGTTGATACATTGAGACCCTTCTTCATCTAGGGAGAAAGACGATTTTCACTAAGCTTTATTGCAAACTTCTTTCTGGATAACCTTTTTTCGGGTTTTTGAGTCATGTTGTGCACTTATATAGCATTTGCATGCACTAAACTGATTTACCATGACTTTCCATACCATGAAACTCACAAAGAGCCAATCGGTGTGTTTTCCTACTACATGACATGTTATTACACATTTGATCAAATGTGTCTACAGCTTCTTTTGTGGAATTATAAAAATCTATCATTTCTGTTTTTCTACTTTCTTGATTAACATTTGGAATTTCGTTAAAACTAGACACAAGACTAAAACACTTATTTGATTAGTAGTATAGAATAATAATAGACTTGTTACATGACTCAAAAAAATTC
Source organism: Maratus speciosus (assembly GCA_963932465.1). Lineage (NCBI taxonomy): Eukaryota > Metazoa > Arthropoda > Arachnida > Araneae > Salticidae > Maratus > Maratus speciosus. The sequence continues at coordinate 175,172,231 of OZ010787.1, forward strand.
CGAATATTTCTATACCATTCACTTGTATGATACACTGAGGTTTATACATTTAGAATCAAAATTTGACTTCATATTTTCATTTTGTTGGGTTTGTGTTTCAAGCATTGCTTTTTCTTCATTTTTATTACCAAATGATAACTAAATCTCAAGGATAATCGAATTCTAAAATGATAAGGGAATTCATCATTTTCATCTCTATCACTATCTATGATTTCTCCATTTTCAACTTCAGTAAAATCCTCATTTTCTGATTCATCCCCAGAAATTGAATTTTATCTATCACTTAGTTATTTTAATAGTTCCCGGATAGCCTGAGCTTAAACCCAAAAAATTTCTCCAAGAAAACTTTTTGTCATGCCACGGCAGCACAGGAAAATATCTAACAAGGAGAGGGCCAACCTTGTTAATCACAGATTTTGATTATTTTAATATGTTGTAGGGTAGAGACCCCTTAGTGTCAGGTTCAACGGATATTATCCAACGCTCCTTAGTTCTTGAGAAACCGGGGTGGTCTAATAATAGAACACAACTTAAATACTTACTTTGCAACCGCGACGATAGGTTGGTCGTAGCGCAGTTGGTATGACGTTTCCCGGCTGATCCGTGGGCCCGGGTTCGATACCTGAGTGCGCTACATTTGTTTTTCTTATATTTTGTTTTATAAATATACTTGTAAGTATAATTAATAATCTCATTGTCAATTAAAATTTATAATATTGCACATCAATTACAATTTTAACCTATTTAATTTTTTACTTTTAACTAAATAGTTGTATAAAACATCATAAAACTGTTAATTTCTTAAAAAACACTTTTAAAATGTATTTCGTATATTCTTCATCGATGCAATGATATTGAGCAATTGTGTCAATTCGTGATTTTAAAGAAACATCATTTACGCATTGCTTTAAGAAAGGAAGTCAATGCGATAATACAATTATTCTGTTTTTAAAATAACAAGCATAATTATATAAAAATTATCATCACAATTAAATTACAACCGATTTTTTGCATATTAAAAATTTTTAAATTTGTAATACGTATGCTTGCGCTTTCAATTATTTTGCTTTCACCTTTATCTTCTTTCTGCTTTTATTTTTATTTTATTTGAATATTCTTTTATTTTATGATAACTAGATGGCACCACAACAGATTTTGTCACAATTTTGGAATTTTTATCATTCAATAATAGATCCAATTTCTTTTTAAGCATCTTTAAAGGATGAGAAATAATAGTTTAAAAATAAAAATGATAAATTTATGTTTGTTGACATTATAACTAATGTATGATATTAAAATTTGTAATTGGAATTATTAAATTATAATTACAAGTATATTTATAAAACAAAAAAAATGAGAAAAACAAACGTAGCGCGTTCGGGGACCGAACCCGGGCCCGTAGATCAGCCAGAGAACGCCGTACCAACTGAGATACGATCAACCTGTCATTATGGTTGCAATTTAAGTATTTAAGTTGTGTACTATTATTAACCCCCCCCCCCCCCGGTTTCTTAAGAACAAAGGAGCGTTGGATAAAATCCGTTGAACCTGACACTAAGGGGTCTCTACCCTACAACATATATTAAAATAATCAAAATCTGTGATTAACAAGGTTGGCCCTCTCCTTGTAAGTCAGATTCTCAAATGCAAACGTTAATGGTAACCATTCGTCTGCGAGGCGAATATTGTCCTGAAAAAGACATGTGCACAAATATTTCGGGAAGAAAGAATTAATAATAAGTGTAGTAGGTAAGGTCAAATGAAGGTACTGAGTGGCACGACCCATTTCCTATTTTGGGGAAAGAACGTCACGGTTATTTGTTATGGCCTTCGTCCCGGAGACGAAGGGGTAGCATTCTAGGGTTAAAGTTTGGTTACGTATGGAAATTTTTTTCTTTTTTTTTTCACACTCTAAAAACGATGTTTTCAAAACTCAGTAAAAAATACTCAAATCTGAGTATTTTGCATAGTCAAAATGGCTCCGAAACAAAATTTCTCAAGTTTGAAAATTGTATATACTCATTTCTCCAAACATCGACATACTCAAATATGAGCACATAACGCTTTATTCATGATGTTTATTCACAATTATACATGATGTTTGTATTTATATATTGTTGATGGTTGTCAAATCCCACCTGCGAAGTCTTTCCTTTACGAATTCATCCATTCATCGATTTCGAAGTTTGAAGAATAAAATTTACGCTTTCACGATTATATTACGGCGGCTTTTAAGTGTTCTACCGCGAACACGATAAAAATGTAGTTCGCCACATTTCGTGTTATAAATTATTGCTGAAAGGAGCGTTTCGTTCTAAATCATAACAAATTATATAATATGAATAAATTCAACTATCCTGGTAAAATTTACTAATTTTCACGAATGAAAAGTAATTTTGTTTGAAACTGAGTATTTCTAGTATTTCAGAATTGAAAGCATTGGGTAGTCATATTTGAAACAAAAAGTTTCATAACAAAATGAAAACATAGATTTACACAGATTTGAAAGTGTCATTTTTCTCAGTGCCATATGTAAATATATATTTTAATTTAAAAAAAATTCAGTCATTTTTTTTTTTACATTTTAAAAGCTATAAAATGAAATTTATCACTGTCTGGAGAGAAAAAAGATGATCAATATCTTTATAATTTATACAAAAACATTATCTGAATTATTTCTAAATAAATTAATTTCTAAATCAGAGATTTGTAATTCATAATTAAGAAAGTACATTTAGAAGAAATAGTTTGTTGTTGTAATAGTCTAAATTTCTAATGTAATCTAAATTTTAGATTTTATAATTTTCAATTTATTTATCTAATAATAATTTTTATTTTAAAAAAGTTCAGACATTTTTAAAAACATTTAAAAGGTATAAAATTAAATTTATTACTTTTTGGGGAAAAAAAAAGATGAACAACTTCATTATAATTTATAATATGACATTATCTGAAGTATTTCTAAATAAATTAATTTTTAAATAAAAAATTTCTAATTCATAACTATGAAAATACATTTAAACAAATAGTTTGATGTTGTAATAGTCTAAATTTCAGATATTATCCTGATATAATCTAAATTTCAGATCTTATAATTTTCAATTTATCTAAATCAACAAAACAGTAAATATCTCTAACCATTTTATTAAGTAGAATTTTAAGTATGATTGTCTATACGTAATTATTGAAAAAATGAAAGAAAGAACAAACAAACGCTTTTAAATTGTTAGTTTACTTTTACACTAATTACCCTGCTATCTGCAAGTTTTTAAGAGATTTACGTTTACTGATTTGAAAATAATAATGTATTCTCACCAAAGAACACTTCTTGGAAAGTATTTTTCCCCTATATTCCTTCGACTGTCCATTTACAAATAATGTCCTTGAAACGTGACAAAATATTTCGAGCGGGAGGGAGATGCGATATTGCAGGACATTGGACAGTTTTATTCACGTAAGTAAGTAAGCACCCACCCTGGGAACCCGCTTTTGGCTTATGGTTGGGTGTAACCCCCAAGCCCAGGGTAGGGAAAAGATTTACTACCTGCGGAACCCTTTGGAAACAAATAAGATTTAAGATTAATTATAACTATTCTAAATATTGTTATGTACAAACGAGGGTTTATAGATTACCCACAACTTTTTAAAGTTAAGTGTTCATATAAGTTCATGTATAAGTTCATACACCTTGTAGTTATAACTAGTCCCATCAAAACCAGCCACTACCACCAAGGCCACTAGTGCCTGGACTGGAAATGTCATTCCTGTATTTAATCTGATTCATAAAGGTGGGGCATTGTATTGAGTTCACTGTGTGCTTATAATAATTTGGCAAGTTTACAATTTGCACAGTTTCTGAGATCCTCTTTGTTTATATTCGTGCAACTAGTGGTCTGATGACCCATCGCACAGAATGCGCATATTGAATTTCTCCTGCAGTTACTTTCGGAGTGTCCGTACAATTGACAGTTCGCACACCTGATGATTGGCCTGTAAGGATGAATCCTGCAGTTTCGTAATCCCACATTTATAAGTTCCATGCTCAAAAGTGTGTCGATAATATCTTGACGAAGTTTTTTGTATTACTTTTTGAATCTGGATGTATGAACTTTTCTTTATGTTTGGATGTTGCTTTATTTGATTTATAAGATATTCTCCCTGTGTATCTTTTGGAATACCTATAATGATAATTCTTTTAGTGTTATGTTTTCTGTATTGTATTTCAGTGATACTTTTTATATCTTCTATTTTTTCTATATGTTGATATATTTCTAGTAACTGCGATTCTTGTTGGGTTTTTATAATTATAGCTTTTATGTTTTCAGATGTTCTGCTATAGAATAATGGCAAATGTTCTACTTGCAATAATTTTGCAGTAATTATTTCTTGGATTTCTGATATTTTTGATCCTTCATGACCCTTTATGAGAATTGCTGCTTCTGTATAATTGTCCTGTTCCCTTATGGAATTATCTGTTGTTATTTCTTCTCTATAGCTATTGGTTATTTTTAATGTTGTTTCTTCTAACAGTTTTTCCAATCTATAAAGCTTTTCTTCAATCCGTGTAAGTTCAGTTTCTTTTGTTAGGCTTATACTATGCTGCTCCTCCTGGGAGAAATATTCACTTTATTCACGTGACCGCCCCCCTATAATCACTGCAGGGGGTATCTATAGAGCGAAAACACCTCAGTAAAAATAAAAAAAGTCCTTCCGGCCATTGCCGGGAGGAAGAGGTATCCTTCATATTCCTTATTTTTAAAAAGTCAGCTTATATTATTCAAACACACGAAGATCAATTTGGTGGAAACTGATTATAGGAGATTCAATACTAATTTTTATCAATACTAAATCATTATGAATGAGAATTTCGTAAAATTAGTCAGCTTTATCCAAGCTGCTTTTATTTAAAGTAATTTATATTTGGTTGCCAAATTCGGCGATATATTGAAGTGCCTGCCATTTTAAGACAACAGGGTGGATGTGGCTAACCAGTGAACCTGATCGATTCGTTAGTAATTCCTGTGCACATGCTTGCTCACATCGGAATCGGTTGATATATACGAGTGCAGTCGCAGGCAAAATATCAGATTTTTCAAAATGTCACCCACATTAGAAATTCAAACTGCTATATCTGAGCCATTTTTTAAGATAAAGACAAAACAAAAAATTCTCCGGAATCCTATATCAAGGTCAAATACTTAAGAAAGAAACCTTTTTCAATTTCTAATTTTTTTTGCACCTCACTTTAAATATATATATATTTTTAATTTAATTGCCGCCATTTTGAAACAAGGTGGCTGATGAAGCTGGCCAGTGAACTTGGTCGAGACATTGCTATGTACTATCCACATACCTTCTTGCATCGAAATAGGTTAACAAAATACGCGTGTTATCACGTGACAAATATCAGATCGTTTCAAAATGTTAGTCATGCTAGATATTCAAAGTGCTATAATTCAACGATTTTTTAAGAGATAGACGAAACAAAAACTGCTCCGAAATCTTTGTATCAAGATAAAACACATAAAAAATATCTTTTTCATTTTCAAATTTTTTGATATCTTATTTTAAATTAAAATATTTTTTTAAATGTCAGCCCTTTTGAAACAAGATGGCGAATGAAGCTGGTCAACGATCTCGGTCGAGACATTGGTATGTACTATGTACACGCCAAGTTACATCCAAATCGGTTCATAAATACGTCTGTTATCGCGTCACAAAATCAGGTCGTTTCAAAATGTCAGCCACAATAGAAATTCAAAATGCTATAACTCAGCCATTTTTTTAGATATAGACAAAACAAGAATTGTTCCGGAATCTTTGTATTAAGGTCAAACACATACGAAAAAAATCTTTTTCATTTTCCAATTTTTTGGTACCTCATTCTAAATTTAAATTTTTTTTAAATGGCCGCCATTTTGAAACAGGATGGTGGAGGAAGCTGGCGAACGAACTCGGTCGAGACATTGGTATGTACTATGTACACACCAAGGTACATGAAAATCGGTTCTTAAATACGCCTGTTATCGCGTGACAAAAATCAGGTCATTTCAAAATGTTAGCCACGCTAGAAATTCAAAGTGAAAAAACTCAGCCATTTTTTAAGATATAGACGAAACAAAAGCTGCTCCGAAATCTGCGTATCAAGGTCAAACACATAAGAGAAAAATATTTTTCAATTTTTAATTTTTTGGTACCACATTCAAATTTAAAATTTAACAAAAATTAAGTGGTCGCCATTTTGAAACAAGATGGCGGGTGAAGCTGGCCAACGAACTCGGTTGACATATGGGTATGTACTATGTATACCCCAAGTGACATCCAAATCGGTTCATAAATACGAGAGTTACAGTGTTACAAAGATCAGATATATATGTATATATATATCCATATATATATATATCAACATTGGTTTCGGGTCTGGGGTCATGATCGATGAAAATATACCAAATTTTCTGAAATCGCTTTTCTCCGAACGGCTGCAATAGGTAGCTTTTTGTAATGAAAGCTACCTAAAAAGCTATAACGAAACAAAAACTGTTCCGGAATCATCATCCGGAGGTCAAACGAATAAGAAAAATATATTTTTCATTTTCCAATTTTTAGTACCTTATTTTAAATTTAAATTATTTTAATTTATTTAAATGGCCGTCATTTTGAAACAAGATGGCGGATGAAGCTGGCCAACGAACGCGGTCGAGACATTTTTATGTACTATGTACACACGAAGGTACATCCATATCGGTTCATAATTACGCCAGTAGAAGGAAAATGAGTGTTCTACACCGGCAGGCGGTGGCGGTGGTAGGCGTGGCCAAGGATGAGTGACAGGTGGGCTTAGTCGAGTAATTGACAGGTGGGGGGAGATAAGAAAGTGATGGACAGGTGGGAGGAGTCGAGACAGACTGGCGCCCACGCGGCATGCTACAGTAGAGGGGTTAATACAAAGAAGAGATAATAAAAAGTCTACTGTAGTAGAGGGGTTAGAACAAAGGTTAACGTTAATGAATGAAAGTCTACAATAGTAGAGGGATTAGAACAAAGAAGAGATAATGAATGAATGAAAAGTATCCTGTAAGAGAGGGGTTAGAACAAAGGATAATGCTAATGAGGATGATGAATGAATGAAAGTCTACTGTTAGAGAGGGATTAAAACAAAGGAAAGATAATATTAGGTAATTAGAAATGATGAGGTGATTAGAAAAGATCGCATGCAAACCATTAAAAAAAACTTACCAAGGAGCTGCGCGGAGACACGTCCGACCTCTGTGAAATCCATCGGGCTAATGAATGAAATCTTCCTCGGAAACCGGTTTCATCCAGATAAGAGCTAGCTTCTGATTGGTCGAGAGTCGAACCTAGGTGGCAGCACAATCGTTTTCCCTGAGGGCGTGAACACGAGCGCCCTGTCTTGATAGGATTTTCAACTCACCTGTGATAACATCATCCTATTTTGAACTGACATAAAGAGATTAATGGATTTTTTTTATTTATGAGTTTTTTAACGAAATAAGTTATAATTTTTTAGCCGTTTGTTAATTTTCGAAACATGTTTTTTTCATTTAGTCATTGCAAATAAAGTTTTAAATAAATTAGTTAAATTTCATTTAGTCATTTGTTAATTTCCGAACACTTTTTTTTTAGTTTTAGTCATTTGTTAATTTCCGAAGCAAGTTTTTTTTCCTGTAAGTCATGTGCTAATAAAACTTTTTAATAAATTAGTTATTTTTTATTTGTTAATATATTAATTTCGATACATTAATTTCCGAAACAAGTTTTTACTAAATAAAGCTTTTTTAATAAAAAATTTTACATTTAATTTCATTTAATTATTGTTTAAAAGAATATAAATTATTTTTACTAATCAAAAGAACGCGAATTAGATTTTGACAATAATGTTTTTGTTTAATTATTGCCAATGATGAATGTTAACTTAAATACAAGCTGAATGCGAAAACAGTTTTTTGTTTTCAAACTAAGCAAAGACCATTTTTAAATTAATGAACCAAAAGCTCTGTTTTTGGAAAAACTATGGAAAACTTAAGAAAGAGGCGGAATATTGTGCTTTGCAATAACGAAAAAAGAGCTAAGAAATTGGTAGCCTCACCCACATTCAAAGCATTTTAAACATATGATGATTTTTTACTGATATCAAATTCAAACGTTTTAAGTACTTTCGAGGGTGCATATGCGCTTATGAATGCGCCGAATTGGTTAAAGAAAGATCACTTCAAACATAACTAAAATTTGTTTTAAACGTTCATTAACCGTTTCAGTTGTATGAATAAATGCCTCTCATTAAATTAAACTAATGTTATCATAAATTAAATTGTATTTATTTTTCAAGTTCTCATAAGAATAACGCTTGATTTTCTTAAAAATGTTGAAACAGAAATAGATATTTTTAAGTTGTTTTTTAATCCAAAGACAACTTTTTAACGAAAGTTTTCATTCATTTTTGTTTACAAACTAACAGATGTTGTTATTAAAATACACTGCTCAAAACAATTAAAGGATATTGCAGTTTTAGGTGGATTTTGTGTCTGGTAAACTGTTTAGCTGATTGATACATTTTCGACAAACATAGTAGGTTATATGAGAATAAATTACACATGTTTGGCAGAAAAAAATGCATTTTATTGCGCATTTGTGTACTAAAGGAAAAAAACACAATTTGTGCATATGAGAAAAAAAGAATAAGAAAAGGTGTTTTCGTCAAAGAAAATAATTTTCAGTAGGTGGTATGGTTTCCACGGGTGGCCAGCAACGTTTAACACCTTTGAGGCATGGACTCAATGAGGCTATTAATGACGAGTTGGGGTATTCTGCCCCACTCTTCCAGAAGAGCTCTTTCCAGTTCTTGGAGAGTTTGTGGGGGTTGTTGGCGGCCAGAAACTCGTCTTCCTAGAGCGTCCCAAACGTGCTCGATTGGATTCATGTCTGGAGAACACGATGAAGGTCACTGATAACAGATCACGTGACCGCTAGCAACCAATCACAAGCGAGCTTTCAGGTGTGACGACATCCTGTTGCAATACCTGTAGACAACCTGGCGGCAGTTGATTGACAGGGGGCGTGGTGGAATGTTAGGAATGCAGACAGAGTGGCGCCTACCTTCTGCATCACAGTATTTTAGAAAAAAGATATATTACGTTGATGTAAAAAAAAATTATTTTTTAAACTAACTGTTAATATTTTTGAAATAATATACTTTTCTCATACAAGCGAAAAAAGAATGTTTCAGAACATGTCTCTGATCATGTTTAACATAACTTTAAGCATAGTTAACCATCTCAGAGTATGATTAAACAAATTCGAACATAACTTTGGACATGGTTAAACAATCCGAACTATATTTGAACGTATCCGAACATGATCATTCATAACACTGACAGTTTTTAATCTTTCAGAATTAAAAAAAATTCAGAATTAAAAAATTTGTAAAAATTTTAATTTATAATTTCTTTTAAGGTTTTAACTTTTTTTTGTTAAAACTTTTTTTAACGTTTTAACTTTTTTATTAATTTTTTAAACTTTTTTTGTTAAAACTTTTTTAACTTTTTAACTTTTTAACTTTTTTTTGTTAAAACTTTTTTTAACTTTTTGTTGTTAAACATTTTTTTTTACTTTTGTTAAAACTTTTTTGTAACACTTTTTTACTTTGTTAAAACATTTTTTTTTTAACTTTTGTTAAAAAAAAAATTTACAAATTTTTTTAAAAATTTGTTAAAACTTTTTTTTGCTTTTGTTAAAACTTTTTTTTGTAAAACTTTTTTTGTTATAACAATTTTTGTTAAAACTTTTTTGTTAAACCTTTATTTTATAAAAAATTTTTTTCTTAAAACGTTTTTTTTACTTTTGTTAAATTTTTTTGTTAAAAACTTTTTTTTACTTTTGTTAAAACTTTTGTACTTTGTTTTACTTTTGTTAAAAAAATTTTCTGTTAAATCTTTTTTTACAAACTTTTTTTAAAATTTTGTTAAAACATTTTTTTTTACTTTTGTTAAAACTTTTTTATATTTTTTGTAAAACTTTTTTGTTAAACCTTTTTTTAAATTTTGTTAAAACATTTTTTTGTTAAAACTTTTTTTACAAACTTTTTAAAATTTTGTTAAAACTTTTTTTTACTTTTGTTAAAACTTTTTTATATTTTTTGTAAAACTTTTTTGTTAAACCCTTTTTTAAATTTTGTTAAAACATTTTTTTGTTAAAACTTTTTTTGCAAACATTTAAAATTTTGTTAAATTTTTTTTTTACTTTTGTTAAAACTTTTTTATATTTTTTTAAACTTTTTTTACTTTTGTTAAAACTTTGTAAAACTTTTTATCATCTTTGTAAACTTTCTATAATTTTTAAAACTAATAAATTTTATACATATATATATATATACATATATATATATACTTATATACAGGGTGATTCATAAAAGATGGGCAGAACTTTAAGGGGTTATAGTACACTTAAAGACAAATAATATTAAATAGGAGACTAAGGGTCCCAGACGTATTCCCAAGGAGATAGGGGGCATTAAAGTTTAGGGTCCGAAATTTCAAATAATTATAAAACATGGAAAAATTGGTCGATTCGTTTGCGGTTTTTGCAAAAAAATTTCTTTATGCCAGTATTTTCTTGAAATAAAATTTTAAAGTTCAATTTCAAAAAATGCCGATAGGGGGCGCTTTAGACTTTGGAGTAACAAACAACTATTTTTTAACGTTATTTTTTGTATTTCTTTAAATGATTTCAAAAGCTTAGACTTAAACTTAAATTTTGATCTAAAAATCTGAGTCCTAACGAGTAGTTAAGTAGCATAAACTGAAATTTGAAATTTGAAACCCTTCTCCCCCCAGAACAAAAATCAGTTATTTCCGATCTTTGTGTCGTAGATTAGGCTCTAACTACTGCCGCGTTTTGCTAAAATTATTCTTTATGTCAGTATTTTCTTGAAAATAAATTTTAAAGAAAATTTTCGAAAAATTCCGATAGAGGGCGCTTTAGACTTTGGAGTAACGAACAACTATTTTATACCGTTATTTTTTGTGTCTCATTAAATGCTTTCTAAAGCTTAGACTTAAATTTTCAGCCCAAAATCTGAATCGTTAGACGTGGTTAAGTTTCTGGGGAGAGGGGTTTGAAATTTCTACTCCTGAGCACAGTTCAGTTTACCATGTCCACACATTGTGTGCTGTGATACGAGGTAAAAAGACACAAATTAGGATTATGTTACCAAAGCATATTTATTAACATGTAATTACAATAAATGTTCAAAATTGTGACCACCAGAGGTTATGCACGCAGAACAACGGCGAAAAATGGAACGGCGAACATTCGCGAAAACATCAGGCTTTTCGAGCACTTCCCCTACAGCGGCGGAAAGTCTGGCGACCAGTTCCTCGGGGGATTCAATGGGTGTCTCATACATAAGAGCCTTCAATCGTCCCCAAAAAAAGAAATCGAGGGGTGAAAGATCTGGCGAGCGAGCAGGCCAAGCAACAGGACCACCTCGACCAATCCATCTGTTCGGAAATGTGATGTCCAGATAGTTGCGGACGTCTCGTACGTAATGGGCTGGCGCTCCATCGTGCTGGAACCACATGACCCGCCGGATGCGTGGAGGAACAACGTTTAACAGGTCTGGCAGCACATGTTGCAGAAATGTGAGGTATGTTTTACCGTTGAGGCGTTCAGGAAGAAGGTACGGTCCGATTAGGTGGTCTCCGAGGATTCCTGCCCAAACATTGATGGAAAAGCGTCTCTGATGATCATGTGAATACGTAGCATGTGGATTGACATTTGCCCATACATGTGCATTGTGTGTGTTAAATGTACCTTCACGTGTGAAGGTACATTCATCGGTGAAAAGCACAGTTCGTCCAAAATGTGGATTTAGCGCGTTCTGCTGCAGAAACCAGCGGGCGAATTCAATACGATTTGGATAATCCCCTGGAGACAGTTTCTGGACTCGTTGCACATGAAACGGGAGCAAATGTTCATCCTTCAGTACCCTCCAAGTCATGGACTGTGAGGTATCCACCTGCCTAGCCACTGTTCGTGTACTTGTACTTGGCTGCGCCGCTACTACATCCAGAATGGCTTCTGCAACAACTACTGATTCGTCCTTTTTTGCCCGACCTGCATTCGACCGGGAAGCGAGAAATGATCCCGTCTCACACAACTGTCTGTGCAAGCGCTCGAAAGTCTTGCGGTTAGGCAACCGCCTGTTGGGAAATCGCTCTCCGTACATTCGTTGTGCCTCTGCACCATTTCCATCTGCCGCTCCGTAAATTAAATGCATCTCAGCCTTTTCCTTATTCGTGAAGGGCACCATCTTCCGATTCATTACTACAGCCACTTACACTTGACTCACCGTTCAGTGGTTTTTATGCCTGAATCGTGTCGAAATTTTGCATACGTGTTCTTCTTCTTCCCCATTTGACATTTGCATACTTTCTGTTTCCTTCTTCACCCGGTGACTAGCGTCAGGAATGGAGCTTTAACGTTTGCATGAGCGACGTTTCCAACTGTGCCAGTGCCTTTATGAGTGAATTCCGACAATGCAGTCCTTGACGAAATTTGTATTTTTGCCTCGTATCACAGCACAAAATCGTTGGGCATGGTTAAGTAGTGCAAACTGAACTATGTTCAGAAGTTGAAATTTGAACCCCCTCCCCTCGCTACTGAACCACGCTCAGCGATTCAGATTTTGAGCTGAAAATTTAAGTTTAAGTCTAAGCTTTAGAAAGCATTTAATGAGACACAAAAAATAACGGTATAAAATAGTTGTTCGTTACTCCAAAGTCTAAAGCGCCCTCTATCGGAATTTTTTGAAAATTTTCTTTAAAAGTTATTTTCAAGAAAATACTGACATAAAGAATAATTTTAGCAAAACGCGGCAGTAGTTAGAGCCTAATCTACGACACAAAGATCGGAAATAACTGATTTTTGTTCTGGGGGGAGAAGGGTTTCAAATTTCAAATTTCAGTTTATGCTACTTAACTACTCGTTAGGACTCAGATTTTTAGATCAAAATTTAAGTTTAAGTCTAAGCTTTCGAAATCATTTAAAGAAATACAAAAAATAACGTTAAAAAATAGTTGTTTGTTACTCCAAAGTCTAAAGCGCCCCCTATCGGCATATTTTGAAATTGAACTTTAAAATTTTATTTCAAGAAAATACTGGCATAAAGAAAATTTTTTGCAAAAACCGCAAACGAATCGACCAATTTTTCCATGTTTTATAATCATTTGAAATTTCGGACCCTAAACTTTAATGCCCCCTATCTCCTTGGGAATACGTCTGGGACCCTTAGTCTCCTATTTAATATTATTTGTCTTTAAGTGTACTATAACCCCTTAAAGCTCTGCCCATCTTTTATGAATCACCCTGTATATACATACATATATACATATACATATATATAAATATACATATACATATATATATATATAACCAATAATTAAACATAACCTACCACCATCAAAAACCGTAATAATTTGAATTAAAGCTGTAAGTATATATAAAAAAAAAGATTAAATTATTTATAAGAATTATTATGGAAGAAAAATAAGAAAGTGGACACCGACAAATAATGGAAATGCTTATATATTGAATTACGTTTTCAAGGGCACAGAATTCAATGATATAAGCAAAATGGTGGTTTTCTGTGGGAAAAATAAGCTAAAGCTAAAAGTTATTTTCCCCTGTACCCTAACAACCATTAAAATCAAGTGAATTGATTAAAAATGAAAACAGAATAGAAACAAATAATATGAAATGGAAAAAACAATAAAACCTATTTAAATATTTATAGGATATAAAATGAAATAATAAACACCATACCGATTAATATTTTAGAATAAATCCACGCGCACATGGCACCCATATCGTAAAGATTAAGGTTAATAAAACAGTTAAGAAATCACAGTAATTGATACCATAGGATGCAGTTAATACATATTGAAATAAATGTTAAATAACTTTTAATATAATATAAAATAATATAAAGTAATTACATAATTAAAATGCACTATTAAATTAATTAAAAACCGTTAAACAATATCGTCAAAATTTAGCTAAAAATTCCCCCTGGTGTAGTAAATTATAACTGAAATGTAGCTGGAAGAAGTAAATCTAGAACTTATCGAAAAAAAAACACAAATTGTGGTGCTGCCATCTAGTATTACTTTTATGATTTAATTGTCAAAAGACTTGCTTCAGTTGTAAGCAATTGAATGTAACAATTGTTTTATTAAGAGCAAAACCAAAAATATCCTTATATATAGATAATTATAAACTGAATATAAACCACACAATGTATTTAAAATAAAAAAACTATTGTTAATAAAATTTAAAAAGCATACAAAATATTCTATTAGCAAATTTATTTAAACTACAATAAGAATTTAAATAATTCTAGAACATCGATAAAATATAGCATATAGCTATATGCTATAAAACAGAATAAATTCATTAACAATTAATATAAATAATTATTAAAAATATAAAAATCTTTAATAAAAACTATTATATATAAGATAATTATAAAATGAACAGGAAATAAAAAACATATGGTAGTATAAAGAAGGTGAACTGATACTTAAATTCCAATTACCTAAAAAGCACAAATATAGTGTGTGGATTATTTTATACATCCATAAAAATCCTAAAAGTATGAATGTGGGACATTCAAAAACAATAAACCGATAATAAATTATATAACACTAGGTGAAAATAAATAAATATTAAAATATTAATAAGAATAGAGGAATAATAATAAATATAATTACCCAATTTTAATCCATACAGTATAACTTTATTTATATTAAATATACTTATATGTATATTAATCACTATAAAAATGGCATACTATTAGTAATTAATATGATATTGTCCTTATTAAATTAAAATTTATAACAAATGATTGTAAATAAGATTAAACAATAATAAAGCTAATAATTAATGAAATTCACCAATTACATATAAAATATCAAATCAACATCCTTATAAAATACGTATTAAAAATATAGTAATAATACAAAAGCCCCCCCTTTTTTTATATATATATAAATTAACCATTGCGTATTATCCAGACAACACCACCCTCCTCCGTACTCTAACATCTACCCACCCATCCAACCTATAATAATTTTTTTATGTTATTTTACAATTTTTATTTTTTTATAGAGATTTTTTTATTTTATAATTTTTTTGTAATTTTGTTTACGCATGTGTTAATTAATTTTAAAAGATCATGTAAGAAAAATACTAATTGTATATTAATGAATATATGAATTTTTTTGGAAAACCATGATTTAATGCATCATAAATTAGTTTTTTAATATTATTGTTAATTAGAGGAGAAGAACATAAACATTTTATTCTATATAAATGATTAAGTATTATATTTCGAAATACAGAATGATGTAGACAAGATTTAAAATTTGTAAATGTATTAACTTTGAATTTAAATTCTTTACGTTTGTCATATAAATCTGTGATTGTTTTGTTGTCTTTTATTGTAATTTTAAGATCTAAGAAGTTAATTGTATTGTTAGATAAAAGGTTTTCCGTTAATTCCAAATTAGTGGGATAATCTACTGGAAATGGAGTAATTGCAGAATGATCAGTATCAATTAAAATTATGTCATCAATATAACGATATAAATGTAGATTATTATTAGTAAAATTACGTTCATAATGATATAAGTATAAGTCTGAGAGTAAACTGGATGTACAACCGCCTTGTGGTATACCGACATGCTGTACATATAAAGTGTTATCTTGCAAGATATAATTATTATAGATAATGAAGTTAGTTAAAGATTTAAAATATGCAATATCAATATTAGATGGTAATTCCAGTTTTTTATAATACTTTTTAAATAATGCATTTATAATTTTATGTAAATCTAATAGGTCTATATTATTAAAAAGATCTTTGAAGTCATATGTTGTTATATTATATACACAATGAAGATTTTTTAAAATATTGACAAGTTGATAGCTATTTTTTATACAATGTGTATTATCATTGTTTGTAGTAAGTACATATAATTGATTAAGAATTTTTAAGAGAAGTTTATTGGCTTTATTATTATATGTATTGCAACCAATAGTTACAGTCCTAAATTTAATTGGAGTTTTATGAAATTTGGGAATAAGAACTAAATATGGATAATTAAAGTTAGTAGATAAAATATTTAATAGTTTATAATAACTTCGAATTTTACGATTATTTACAATTACATTTTCATTAGTTTTTTTAAATGACTTATTAGAAGAAATACAATTTGTAAGAAGTTGGTGATAATAAGATTTACAAATAACAGCATAATTATTAGGAGATTTGTCTACATATGTAATAATGTAGTTTTTTTTGTAATTTAGTAATATATATATACATATACATATACATACATATCTATATATGTTGCATTCTAGCAACATTGGATTGGCTTTATCGTTGAAAATGCCGTACTGGCTGCCACAATAGTAGCTGTGGATCACATGCAGCGATAATGGCGTAAAAGAAGTGGTCTGAACAGATAATTCGTATTTGTTATGTTAATAGAACGAATTGTTGAAATGCAGTTGTCGAGTGAAAACAATGGAATGCATCGTTCCGTGAAGTTTCCCCAGAAGAAATTGAAACAACTCATAATATCAGTTAAGCACTTTATTAGAATATCTTGCAAAAAGTGCAGTTTCCACCAAGATAATTAGCCATCGCTCCGTAGTAGTAATTAGGTTTAAACAAAGTTCCAGATAATCGAATAACAGGACGGTGACCAGGGGATGGATGAAAACTGGAAATACGACCAAAATCTGCTGAAACACAGCGAGTATCGACTTTTTGTTTCTCACCTGTAAGGATAAAAATATGACGTAGGTCGCGCTCTCAACCAATGAATAATTAAGAATTTCACGTCATATAATGAGTGTCAACAGAGCTAACGGATGAATTTGAAGGAAAAAAGGATAACATCAGAAATGCGCGGAAAGTAAAAATTGAAGCTAAAAGAATAATCTCGAAAGAAAGAAGCGCGGGAATGGTACATTTAATTTAATAATACTAAAAGCGTAATATTAAAGCGATTAAGACAAGTGAGACATTAAATTAAAGGGAATTTAACAGAGTTAACGATAGAGATTATTTAAGGATAAGGATTTAGTGAAAATAATGTAGTAATTTAGAATAAGATAAGGAAATCGCGGAAGTAGATCTAATAATGTAACATATATATATATATATATACATACATTTATATACATATATACATACATACATACATGTATATATATATATATATATATATATATATATATATACATATATATACATAAATATACATATGTATATATATATGTATATACACACACATATATACATATATATATGTATATATATATATGTATATATATATATATATATGTATATATATATATATATATATATATATATATATATTTTACACAAGAACCCATACATAAACATTTAACTTTCATATATTTAGAGACAGGTAGACGTGGATGCATGCTTTTACTTAAACATTTATATAGATAGATACTACCCTTAAAATTACGTTCATGCAAAAACATTATTTTTCTTAAACTGTTAATATTTTTGAAA
>OZ010787.1:175199859-175204859 GCA_963932465.1 Maratus speciosus
TATATATATATATATACATATATATATATAGTATTTTTCTTACATGATCTTTTAAAACAAATTAACACATGCGTAAACAAAATTACAAAAAAATTATAAAATAAAAAAATCTCTATAAAAAATAAAAATTGTAAAATAACATAAAAAAATTATTATAGGATGGATGGGTGGGTAGATGTTAGAGTACGGAGGAGGGTGGTGTTGTCTGGATAATACGCAATGGTTAATTTATATATAAAAAAAATGGGGCTTTTGTATTATTACTATATTTTTAATACGTATTTTATAAGGATGTTGATTTGATATTTTATATGTAATTGGTGAATTTCATTAATTATTAGCTTTATTATTGTTTAATCTTATTTACAATCATTTGTTATAAATTTTAATTTAATAAGGACAATATCATATTAATTACTAATAGTATGCCATTTTTATAGTGATTAATATACATATAAGTATATTTAATATAAATAAAGTTATACTGTATGGATTAAAATTGGGTAATTATATTTATTATTATTCCTCTATTCTTCTTAATATTTTAATATTTATTTATTTTCACCTAGTGTTATATAATTTATTATCGGTTTATTGTTTTTGAATGTCCCACATTCATACTTTTAGGATTTTTATGGATGTATAAAATAATCCACACACTATATTTGTGCTTTTTAGGTAATATGAATTTAAGTATCAGTTCACCTTCTTTATACTACCATATGTTTTTTATTTCCTGTTCATTTTATAATTATCTTATATATAATAGTTTTATTAAAGATTTTTATATTTTTAATAATTATTTATATTAATTATTAATGAATTTATTCTGTTTTATAGCATATAGCTATATGCTATATTTTATCGATGTTCTAGAATTATTTAAATTCTTAGTGTAGTTTAAATAAATTTGCTAATAGAATATTTTGTATGCTTTTTAAATTTTATTAACAATAGTTTTTTTTTTTTAAATATATTGTGTGGTTTATATTCAGTTTATAATTATCTATATATAAGGATATTTTTGGTTTTGCTGTTAATAAAACAATTGTTACATTCAATTGCTTACAACTGAAGCAAGTCTTTTGACAATTAAATCATAAATGTAATACTAGATGGCAGCACCACAATTTGTGTTTTTTTTCGATAAGTTCTAGATTTACTTCTTCCAGCTACATTTCAGTTATAATTTACTACACCAGGGGGAACTTTTAGCTAAATTTTGACGATATTGTTTAACGGTTTTTAATTAATTTAATAGTGCATTTTAATTATGTAATTACTTTCTATTTATATTATTTTATATTATATTAAAAGTTATTTAACATTTATTTCAATATGTATTAACTGCATCCTATGGTATCAATTACTGTGATTTCTTAACTGTTTTATTAACCTTAATCTTTACGATATGGGTGCCATGTGAGCGTGGATTTATTCTAAAATATTAATCGGTATGGTGTTTATTATTTCATTTTATATCCTATAAATATTTAAATAGGTTTTATTCGTTTTTTCCAATTCATATTATTTGTTTCTATTCTGTTTTCATTTTTAATCAATTCACTTGATTTTAATGGTTGTTAGGGCACAGGGGAAAATAACTTTTAGCTTTAGCTTATTTTTCCCACAGAAAACAACCATATTGCTTATATCATTGAATTCTGTGCCCTTGAAAACGTAATTCAATATATAAGCATTTCCATTATTTGTCGGTGTCCACTTTCTTATTTTTCTTCCATAATAATTCTTATAAATAATTTAATATTTTTTTTATATATACTTACAGCTTTAATTCATAATATTACGGTTTTTGATGGTGGTAGGTTATGTTTAATTATTGGTTATATATATATATATATATATATATATATATATATATATGTATGTATATATATATATATATATATATATATATATATATATATATATATATGTATGTATGTATGTATATATATATATATATGTATGTATGTATATATATATATATATGTATGTATATATATATATATATATATGTATGTATATATATATATATATATATATGTATGTATATATATATATATATATGTATGTATATATATATATATATATATATATATATATATATATATATGTATGTATATATATATATATATATATGTATGTATGTATATATATATATGTATGTATGTATATATATGTATGTATGTATATATATATATGTATGTATGTATGTATGTATATATATATATGTATGTATGTATGCATGTATGCATGTATGTATGTATGCTATTTTCTTTATCTTAAGTGGTTTTAACTTTTATGTAGAATTGTTATAACAACAAAATATATTACGATGTCCTATAATCTTAAAAATAAGGGCACATAATAAAAAGATAAATATTGCTTGCTTCGTCTGAAAAAGGGGCAATGGTCCCTTTGGAACGCACATCTTTATTAACTGCAGGTTGTCCAAAAGATATTTTATACTGCTACAGACAGTAGAAATTTATTTAAAATAATTTTGTGTACACGGCATCTATGTATACTACAAAATTTTAAGATAAAATAATTGTTCATGTAAAATCTGATAAACGTAAATAATTGTTAGACCTACAATGTTTGAACTGCATGTTATTAGAATCTGCTTTTCAATAAAAATACCAATTTTCTTTCATCGTTTTGTAAACAGTATTATTTATTTTAAAATTTACATAAAAGCAATAAAGGGGAATTTTCCTAACAGTATGGAAAATTTAAAAGATCAGAAAAAAATATGCATTTGATAAATATCTCGTGTTTGTTTACCCTTGATAGTTTATATTATTCAAGTAATCAAGTGCATAAAATTACAATGATAGTAGATTTGTGAACGAAGATTGATTCTCTAATTTTTGTAATCCTCTTTTGACTTTCATCTGAAAGTTGACCTAAAATAGTGTTATGCATTTAGTGAATTTTATTAATTAACTGTTATTTCAAATTTCATAAAAAAAAAAATAACTACAGATTTTGTTTTATTTATCATAGTACAAAATTTTCTAGTGTGATATATTTTCTGACAAAAGCTGTTTATTTAAAAATAAAATTTTGCTTCTTTGCTTTGAAGATGAAAGACTAATTCGCATAACACTTTTTAAGCTAAATGTATATATATATTGTTTTCTATACCATGCTTTTCCTGTTAATAATACATTTTGCAATAAATAGAATTTTGCACTAATTTAAAAAAAATGATTTGTCAAAGGAAATCTATCTATTATTTAGTGAACACGTCAATAGTAAAGAATATTCTTATGTATATATTTGATTTGATATAAAATTGATTATGTTTAGAGGTGTTATCATAGATTTGTTCTCTAATTTTTGCAATTTCTTTTGAAATTTACCATATGTTTCTATTTTACATCTAAAAGTTTTATTTATCGATTCTAAATATTTTATTTCATAAGACAATTAAAATAGAAATTTTCCGATTCATTCATTATTGTATAATACTTTTTGATATGATATTGTTCCTACTGAAGCCGTGTATTTAAAAATATATATTGTTTCTTTAGTTTGAAGAAGGAAGAACCGCTTTGTTTGAAGACTTTGGTTTGAAGAACGAGTAACTCTTTCTATGCTTAATTACATAATTATATAGAAGTGGTAATTGCATCTAATCCAATAGGGGTGTTTAAACTGGACCTGTTTGATGAGATAAAGTGACCCACCGACACCCCTTTCCCTTTAACAGGCTTTTCGATTCTTTGGACAGTCCTCTGCTTTCACTTTTTGTGTTATTTTCATTGTGTGTAGATAGGAAAAGGCGTAGCCCATTCTATTGTACACAGATAAATAAGACCACTATACACAAAGTTAGATTTCAACCTATGTATGTATATGACTTCTAACAGAAAAAAGGGTGTATGAGAATTATTTTATAATGGAATATTTGTGAGATCCCTCATCCCTATCCCCACTCCCCCCTCACATTCGACGAAAAAAGGAATACTTATGGATGCTTTGCAAGTGTCAAGAGATTAAAATAGAAGGTTACTGAATTATATTCATTGGTAAACGTAATATCGTCTGCTGAAAATACTTTTATTATGCTCAAATTTGTCTGATATTGGCGCATGAGAAATTTTCAGTAGAGATAGGCTAAATAGTGAAAATTGATCAAAAACTAATGAAAAGTGTGCGGAATAATTAATATTTAAAGGATTAAGAAAGGGTCGCCCCCCCCCCCCCCCTCTACTCTCTGCGAAACAATATCGTTACTATTTTAAAGGCAGAATGATTTTAGGAACAAAATTTTGTTTCAGTTACTAAAAGAAAGGTAATTCCACAGAATAAGTGAATAGTTAAGTGATCTGGGAGAGTAAATTATTGGTGAGCTGACAATATAAATTGGCGTCGATGGTCGTGTGGGAATAATTTCACAGTGTTACTTAAAAATAGAACAGTGAACTTGTAAAAAATTACGTGCATAACCTTATTTTATTATTATTATTATTATTATTATTATTTTACATTTTATGAAAAGGCAGATCTTTTTTATGGTCTTAATACCGTTTACCAAATATAGTGATATTTTCATAATCTGCTCTCATTTTTTACGCCTTAGAAGTTACAAAATAGAGTTTTGTTCTTAATAATATAATTTTACTTAGAACGAATATATTTATATTAAAATTATTATAGTGCAAAAATTTATTGTATGCTATCTATTCTGAAAAAAAGGTTCATTACAACGTAGCGTACTTTATCTCTTAAAAAATACAAAACAAGTATTTATCTGTTATATAAACACTTTTCTGATTTGAAAGCATATCGGATACAGAAATGAAAAATATTGATTCTTTCAATTAAATTATGCCTGCTGATTTAATAATTATAAAAAAAGTTTATATATATATATATATATATATATATAATTAATGGTTATATATATATATATAATGTTTAGAGTTTTTTTTTATGAAAATAAATTTCTTCTTTTATTTTCATCATTTTCTTTTGACTTTCTTCCA